>CAUYSK010012480.1:0-26352 GCA_963575035.1 Avahi laniger
CTTGCCCAAGCCAGGGCAGCAAGCGTGCCCTTCCCCAATACAGTGTGCTCCACATCTATTAGCTGTGAGTTTACCTACCCCTACCACCTCCCTCCAACCTGTCCAGCACCCAGTGAATATTACTACCATGTGAGCACCTTAGTGTTGACCAGTTAGTACCAATTTGGTTTATTTTAATTTTTTTTTAATTTAGCATATTATGGGGGTACAAATGTTTAGGTTATATATATTGTCTTTGCCCCACCCTAGTCAGAGCTTCAAGTGTGTCCATCCCCCAGATGGTGCACACCGCACCCATTAGGTGTGAATGTACCCATCCCTTCCTCCCCCCTCCCACCTGCTCAACACTCGATTAATGTTACTACTATATGTGCACTTAAGTGTTCGTCAGTTAAGTCAGTAACAATGTGATGGTGAGTACATGTGGAGATTGTTTTTCCATTCTTGTGATACTTCACTTCAAAGGATGGGCTCAAGTTCTATTCAGTACAATATAAGAGGTGCTGGATCACCATTGTTTTTTGTAGTTGAGTAGTATTCCATGGTGGACATATACCACATTTTATTAATCCACTCATGTATTAATGGGCACTTAGGTTGCTTCTGCATCTTTGCAATCGTGAATTATGCTGCCATAAACATTCGAATGCAGATGTCTTTATTATAGTATGTCTTTTTATCTTTTAGGTTGATCTCCTCCTTGACCCAATAGTCATTCAGCAATAGATTGTTTAATTTCCATGACTTTGTGAAGTGGTGAGTGTTTCTGTTGGAATTGATCTCTAATTTTATACCACTGTGGTGTGAGAAGATACATGGTATAATTTCTATTTTTATAAATTTGTTGAGGTCTGATTTGTGTCCTAAGATGTGATCAATTTTAGAGAATGTTCCATGAGCTGATGAGAAGAATGTACATTCAGCTTTATTTGGGTGGAATGTTCTGTAGATGTCTGCTAGACCCATTTGTTCTAGATCTCTGTTTAAGTCAATTGTTTTTCTTTGCTTATTTTCTACTTGGAGGATCTGTCTAGTTCAGTCAGTGGGGTGTTGAAATCCCCAGCTACCATGGCTCACCCCTGGAGACCTAGCGCTGAGGCGGAGCACTCAAGCACTCAAGATTCACCTGGTGACATTGGCTGGCTATCTGAATCAATAGGTTTCTGACTACTTTTCAGCACCAAAGTCCTGCAGATTCACGCCAGCTGCACAGAGAAAGCGGCTTTTCTCCCCACCTCCAAGGGTGGAGCCCGCCGTGCCCAGGACAAAAGTCCCGGGCTTGGGGAGGGGTGTTGCCTGAAACCACCGCATGCCACAGCATCTCTGAGCTGTGGACCCCTAAAATGGTGGCTGCCCGACTCCAGAGAGCTAGTGCTGGGGGCAACCACTCAGGAGTTGGCAGATGCCTGACCTGTGGGCTGAATCAACAGGCTGCCTGCTGTCCCCTCTGCATCACAGTCCCAACAGTCTCACATCTGCCTATCAGAGAATCCTGCTCTTTCTGTCTCGCCCTGAGCCAGCTGAATCGTCAGCAGTTTCCAGGGGCAGAGACCCCTTTTCAGTGTTCACCTCCTGTGCTCTGGTCCCACTGATCACCAGAGGTGAGGTTTCTGTCTCCAAACTCCTTCATGGGGTTGCAGTCACGGGAAGTAACCACTGAGACCAATCCCTCCTGCACCCAGTGCAGTCCCAGCACAGAGTATCGGAGAATTGAAAACGTTTCCCACTATTGTCTCCTCTGCACAGAGCCTGTCGTCCTGTGCCACGACTTTGCACTGACTTCAGGTGCTTCCCTGTGTGAGTTGGTGTGGAGGTCTGTGGGGGAGCTGGGCTTCCTCCTGTGGGTCAGATGCACTGTGCAGGCTGGCCAGGTGGGCACAGGCCTCCCATGCTGCACTCTCTTCCCTATTTATTTCTCGCACTCTCCAGTCTTTGTGAACTTAACCCCCTTTCACCCATTTTTTTTTTCCTGCGCTGTGTGTTCCACGCTGTTTCTCTGCAGATTCACAACACTGTTCCTGGTGGGGAGTGATTCGTGTGTAGTCATCCGAGTTCTTCACCTCCTTCTCTGGGAGCGGTGAGCCAGGAGGTCACCACTAATCCGCCATTTTAAGAACTCCCTAGTCTTGCTTACTTCTTTTTAGGGGGGCAGCAAGTTTTTCTGTAAAGGGCTAGAAGGTAAATATTTTAGACATTGCAGGCCATACAGTCTCTATTACAACTATTCTTTTCGGCTACTGTAGCAGGAAAGCACCCATAGACAATAGTAAACAAGCCAGCCAGAGTGACTGTGCACCATAAAAAACTTTATTTACAAAAACAGCTGGTGGACTGGATTTGGCCTGTGGGCTGTAGTTTGCCAATCGCTGTTCTGTTTTGCTCACACTCTCACGTCCAATCCGTTGCTGGCCTTTCCTTCAAAATAAGGTATGCCTTGAATACAATCACTTCTCATATCCACTGTTGTTCAAGCCACCACCAATCTCTTACCTCCTTGCCTAAATCACTGAATGTCTTCCAAACATCCACCCTTGCCCACTACGGTCAATTCTCCATAGAGTAGCCACAGCACTCTTTCTCAATATAAACCAAATGATATCACTATCCTGTTAAAATCTTTCAATGAATTTCTATCAAAATAGGAATAAAACCCAAAGTTTTATCATAGCCTACAGGGGTACACATGATTTTCCCTCTGTCTATCTCTCAAATCTCATTTACCTAAAATTTACCATTCTGCTCATTCTACTTGTGCCACACTGACCTTATTGCTATGCACCTTAGGGCCTTGCTATTCCTTCTGCCTGGAATAATCTTTCCTCCAAATATCTATATGGCTTGTTCCCTGACTTTATTTAGCTTTCTGCTGAAATGTCACATTCTTGGAGTTGCTCCTTGATTTTCCTGTCTAAAACAGCCCCTCTCGTATCCTTATCACTTTTTAATCTTTTTACTCTGATTTAATTTTCTTCCTAGTATCTAATACTGAATGAAATTATGTTATACTTTTATTAGTGTATTGTCTCTCTTCCTTACTAGTATGCATGCTCTAGGAGGGTGTGGAATGAGTTGTGTTTACCCCTGAGCACCAGTGCTTAGGATAGCTCCTAGTGTATGGAAAGTCCCCCCAAAAAACTTGCAGAATGAATGAATGAATGGAATGAATGGGCTGCTGTATTAGCCACAGTCTTGGCAGGATAAAATCCAGCTCAGATTATTTAAAAGACTTTAATGAATGGAGTGCTCCATGGAAGAACAGGTGAGTTAAGGCAACCAAGTAAGGATGTTGAGGTGCCTAGAGACCAGCAACAGCAGGAAACCATTGCTACTCTAAGGTCTGAAGGGACAAATGAGAGAATAGTGTTACTGGAGCCAGTGGGAGCTGGAGCTCTTGGAGAGTAGAGGAGGGACACCCTAGCAGGAGTTGTAGACACAGGGAGATTCAGTCGCCGCCAAGAAAAATGGTCCAAAGCAGGGAGGGGACAGGTTATTCCCTGTTTACCCACCCCTCCCAGGACAACTGTGTTGCATTATGCCTGGCAGTTTTGAATGCAGATGCCCCACACCTCTGCAGTGTGCATGTCAGCTTTTAAGCATAGGAATCATGTTTTAATCTCATGTAGTCCCTGAAGTTAGTACCTGGATTGAATGTGCATGTTTAGTGCTTATTGACTTGAATTGAGTTGAAACATCCTCATTGCTTTAAACTCCAGAGACTGCACAATGATCTGGCATATTCCATTCTTCCATGTTGCCCAAAATCAAGGCAGCGTGATGGTCTTTTCTTTACACAGAAGACCTGTTGGTTTAATAGCAAGTTCTTACTTGGCTGCTTTATGCTGACCAAAAGATGCTTGCTTCTCCTTCCTTCTGTGAGTGCCAACATTCCTGCCCTTCGCAGCAGACTTCCATGCTTTCTGGAAGCTTCCTTTTTGGCAGACTTATGTATGGACAACTCTCCTGTTTTCTGTATAGCACATACTTTCATTGTTCTCTTACCCACTGGCTGCCTATTATTATAGTGTCAATCGCCATGGTACCCAGGTGCTTTTGAAAGAGTGAAATGAGAAAGCAATGCTTTTAATCATGTGATAGCTGAGCTGTGACGAGCCTGGCTTCCTTCTGATTCCATTGTGCTGAGAAACTTCATAGTTATGCTGTCTTATCCTTGATGTACAGGATATCATGGACTGGGGAAATGATCTGAGGAAATGAACCTGTTTTGACAGCAGACAGACTCTACCTGCAGCCTGCTGGAAAACCAATCCTTTCTGGAGTCAAGAGGTTTGTCCTCAGTTGTCTCCCCACATCGGCTTTGGATCTGACCCACTGTGTTAGTTACATATTGCTGCATAAAAAGTTGCCTCCAAACTTACAATAAATAAAAATTTATTATCTTGCAGAGTTTCTGAGAGTTTGAAAGCTGGGTGGTTCTGGCTCAGAGTCTCTTGAGGGGCTGCAGTCAAATTGTTGGCCAGGACTGCAGTCATCTTAAGCAGGCTACAGAACTTGCCTTCAAGCTCATTTATATGGCTGTTGGCACAGGACATGTGGGTCTCTCCATAGGATTGTTCACAATATGGCTTCCCTGAGAGACTGTGATCTGAGAGAGGGCACCTGACACAGAAGCTACAGTCCTTCATAACCTAATCTTGAAAGTCACATACCATTACTTCTGCCACATGCTATTTGTCACATAGATGAACCATGGCACAAAGTGGGAAGGGACTAAACACATGAATATCAGGAGTCAGGGATTTTGGGGGGTATCTTGGAGGTTGTCTATCATACCAAGATCTTTGCAAAATGTTAGGTAGCTCTGGCTCCTCAGGATAGAGCAGGTTGGCTGGAGTGAGATCAAAGCCCTGGGCTTCCTCTCAGCAGTGCATGGACTGATGCAAAGGGCTCTAACGAGGTTAAACTGTGTGGCTGGAGAAACAGGAACGAGCCCTGTGGGTACTAATGTTCCAGAAAGGAAACCTTGGCTGTGGTTTATGCACCATCTGAGAACTCAAAAAATAAGGTTCTAGGCTGAATCCTGAACTTTCCCGGTTCCAAAGTCGAACCAGCTATGTCAGAATCATCTGGAAAACTTGTTAAAAACACAGATTCCGAGGCCTTGACCTTGAGGTATTATATCAGAATCTCTGGTGTGGGCTTGCTAAGTAATTCTAACATGTAGCCAGGTTTGGGATCCACCATGAGGTCACATGGGTTTTGAGGGAAGCACATTTAGCCTGTAACTAAAGTAAGGGTCTGGCTCTGACAACTGAATGGATTGAATGTAGGCTGCGTCCATTACTGTAGCTATTTGAAGCCACAGTGGTGAAAGACAACCATGCAGCTCTTGTTTACTTATTACTATTAATTATTTAAGGGTTGCTTCTCTACTTGCCTTGGGATTAAAAGAAGAAACAGACAGAACTCCTTAGGATGCAATGCACTAATAATATGCATAGACACAGTGTGAATTTATAATTCAGTCAAATTCTGACCTTCTTGTTATTGAGCGGTTGGTCATGGAAGGGCCTAGGGACACAGAGAAGTTTCTGTAGGCTTAAGGGGCAGACAAGAAAATGCTATAAAGCATTTCCCACTATGTAAATGTTCAATATCATTTTCTCTTCTTTGTCTTTTGTTTTATAGCAGGCTGATCTGAGTAATCATTTGTATGTCACGCCACAGTACCATTTACTCAGAGCTGCAACTCTGTGGCCTTTGGTAGAATAATCTCTTTGCTACCAAGATAGTTAAAAATTGCCTTTGAACATCTCCGTGAGGGATTTCTGATTTCCATACAGGGCTGTAGAAAGATGGAAAGAATCATTTCCACCCTCACAATAAAAAAAAAAACAGACAAATTGTATGTACGGGAATTTTCTTGAGAGACCTAAGGTAGCAGGATAACCAAGTATCCTGAAATCAAAGGAGAGACACGCACCTTGCAGGAGAGATGGACTGCAAGCACTTGTTTACCAGGGGAAGAAGGTCCCAGACACTGGTATAAAAAATTCACCTAGAGTCAATGGAGATTGAGTGTGGACTGGTGACAGAGTATGGAGCCCCTAGGGGCTGAAGATATAAGACAAGATTTCCTTCATGTACCCCACTTGATGAGAGTCTGAGAAAGCATCCCTTATGATAAAGGCCTGGGCTAGAGGAACAGCAGCCACTGTGGAAGGGGCAGGAAATTCTGCCCAGACCTTTTCCCCCATACCTTCTATGAAGCAAAAGCTTTAATCTATACTGGGAAGGGCAAAAAACACTGTTGTCCCTAGATCATTGTTGAAAATCTGTTGCAACTGAGGGAAGGAGACAGAATAAAAAATAAACCTTTACCCCTGAGGAAAGGGTAGCTATGGGTACAGGGTCCTGAAATATTCATGGCGGAGAGACTGGAGCATCTAGAAGGCCACATACCAGAAATCCAGGGATGCAATTGTCTGTCTAAAACGGAGGTTGAATCAGAACAATAGATATCCCACCCCCATGCCCTCCCACAACCCTCTAATAAGTAACAAGTAATGGTGAATACTGTCAGAAGAATTTTGAGACTCTTCCACAAGCAGATACAGATTAAAAGGAAAACCTAAAGCTGATGTGACTGAAAAAATATCTCTCTAGCAAACCAGCCCCAGCTTAAACACAAGACACTGCTAGAGGAATTTGAAGCCTGTGGTGCACTGAGGATAACTAAAGCAACCAAAAAAACCTCAAACCCAGCTCAACTCCTGACTACAATAACTCAAAACTCCACACTAAAGGCTTATCAAAAGGAAAAGCATGCCCATTTCCAGGCATAAAAACTATTTATTTTGTTGCTTTGGTCTTTACTCTCCTACACAAGATGTCTGGGTGTGAACTAAACATTGCGAGACACACAAGAGGAAAGAGAAAAACACTCCCAAAAGACAAAGGAATCAACAGAATAAGATTCAGAGATAACACAAATGTTGGAACTATTTGGCATGGAATTAAAACAGCCATGAGCAATATGCTAAAGGCCCCAGGGGGAAAGGTGAACACCATGCATAATCAGGTGAGTAATTTCCACAGAGGGATAAAAACAATATGAAACAACTAATGAAAAACACAGTAACAGAGATGAAGAATATCTCTGGATCATTAGCAGACCTCACATGGTCAAGGAGAGGAGCAATGAACTTGAAAATAGGTCAATAGTAATGATCAGACCTGAAACACAAAGAGCAAAATGGGTGAATGAAAAAGAAAAGGAAACAGAAGAGAGTCCAACAGCTGTGGAACAAAATCAAATAGGCTAACATACACATTAATAGAATATCAAAGGGAAAATTGAAAGAGAATGAAGCAAAAGAAATGTTTGAAGAAATCATGGCTGAGAATTTTCAAGAGTTAATGACATACACTAAACCACTGATTCAAGAAGCTGAGAATGCCAAAAAAGATAAATACCAAAAATAAGAAAACAAAATCCACCCCCCAAAAAACCCATTCTTCTAGATATAAAATCATCAAACTTCTGAAAACAAAACACAAAGAGAAAATCTTGAGGCACCCAGAAAAAAAGAGACATATTACATACAAAAGAAAATATAAGAATTACAGTGGATTTATCAGAATTCATGCAGAACAGAAGACAATGAGTGACAATTTTAAATACTGCAAGAAAAACAAATCTTTCAACTCAGAAGTTTTAAAGCCAGTGAAATACCTTTCAAAAATGAAAGAGAAATAATCACTTTCTTAAACAAACAAAAAATGAGAACCACTCTACAAGAAAAGTTAAATGAGTTCTTTAGGCAGAAGGAATGTGATACCAGATAAAAACTTAGATCAACACAAAGAGATGAAGAGCACTCGAAATGGAACAAATTAAGGAAAATTTTTATAATTGAGTTATAAGAGTTCTTTTTTTTTTTTTTGAGACAGGGTCTTGCTCTGTTGCCCAGGCTAGAGAGCAGTGGCATCATCATAGCTCACTGTAACCTCAAACTTCTGGGCTCAAACGATCCTCCTGCGTCAGCCTTCCAAGTAGCTGGGACTACAAGCACATGCCACCATGCCTGGCTAACTTTTCTATTTTTTGTAGAGATGGGTCTTGCTATGTTGCTCAGCCTGAAGAGTTCTTTATATATTCTAGATATAAGTCCTTATCAAATATATGATTTGAAAATATTTTCTCCTATTTTGTCAGTTATATTTTTACTTTCTTGATGGTATTCTTTGTAGCATACAAGTTTTTAATTTTGATGAAGTTTAATTTACCTATTTTTTCTTTGGTTGTTTGTGTTTTTATTGTCCTATCTAAGAATCCTTTACCTACTCCAAGGTAATGAAAATTTACACCTATGTTTTCTTCTAAGAGTTTTTAGCTTTAGTTCTCACATTCAGGTCTTTGATATGTCCAGGTGTATTGTATATACAGTATGATGTACCAATCTAACTTCATTCTTTTGCATGTAGATACCCAGTTGTCTATTTGTTGAAAAGACTATTCTTTCCCCATTGATTTGTCATTAAAAATTAAATAACCACAAACATGAGGATTTATTTCCAGACTCTCAATTCTATTTCACTGATCTATTTGTCAATACTTATGACAGTAACATACTGTCTTAGTTATTGCAGTTTTCCAGTGAGTTTTAAAATCAGGAAGTGTGAGTCCTCCAATGATGCTCTTCTTTTTCAAGATAATTTTAGCTACTCTGGGCTTTTTGAATTCTCATATGAATTTTAGGATCAGCTTGTCAATTTATGGATAGAAGCCAATTGTAATTTTGATGGATACTGTGTTGAACCTGTAGATAAATTTGGTGAGTATTGACATCTTAACAAGAGTCTTCTGATTCATAAATGTGGGATGTCATTTCATTTATTTATGTCTTCTTTAATTTCTTTCAACAAGGTTTTGAAGCTATTTCAAATGGAATTGTTTTCTTAATTTCATTATTGAATTATTAATTTCAAATGGATAAAAATAAAATTGGTTTTTATTTATTGATCTTCTGTCTTGCAACCTTGCTGAACTTATTAGTTCTAACAGTTTTTTTTCCCCCAGTGGATCCCTAGGATTTTCTATATACAAGATCATGTTATCTGAGAATTGAGATACTTTTATTTCTTCCTTTCCAATCTGGACAATCTGGATGCCTTTTATTTCATTTTCTTCCCTCCATTACAGTGTTGACTAGAAGTAGTAAGAGCAGACATCCTTGTCTTGTTCATCATCTTAGGTGGAAAACATTCAATCTTTCACCATTAAGTATGATGTAAATTATGAGTTTTTCATAGATGCCTTTTATCACTTTGAGGACGTTTCCTTTTATTCCTAATTTCTTGAGTGTTTTTTTAATCATCAAAGGTTGTTAGATTTTCTCAGATGCTTTTTTTTACATCTAATGAAATGATCATGTGGTTTTTGTCCTTTTTTCTACTGATATGTTGTATTACATTCATTTATTTTCATGTTAGATCAATTTTGAATTTCTGGAAAAAATCCCACTTGGTCATGATGTAAAAAAAAAGACTGGTCTTTTTAACATGTTGCTGGATTTGGTTAGTATTTGTTGAAAATTTGTGTGTCCATATCCATAAGAGATATTGGTGTATGGTTTTATTTTTTTGTGATATCTTTATCTGGCTTTAGTATCAGGGTAATGCTGGTTTCATAGAATCAATTAGGATATGTCCCTTTCTCATCTTTTAAAAGAGTTTATGAATAATTCATATTAATTCTTCTTCAAATGTATGTTAGAGTTTACTAGTGAAGACATCTGGGCCTAGGCTTTTCTTTGTGGGTAGTTATTTTTTTTTCATTTGTTTGTAATGCAATCTGTTTACTTGTTACAGATCTATTCAGATTTTCTTTTACTTTTTGGGTCAATGTAGATAGTTTTTATCCTTCAAGGAATTCATACATTCATCTATCTAATTTGTTGACATAATTGTTTATATTTATGTTTATATTTATATTCCTGTAAGATGGGTAGTAATATCTCCTCTTTCGATCCTCACTTTAGTAATTTGAATCTTCTCTTTTTTCATCAGTCTAGCCAATTTTGCTGATCTTCTCAAACAACCAACTTTTGCTTTTGTTGATTTTCTCTATTGCTTTTCTAGCCTCTTTTTCATTAATTTAAGCTCTTTATTATTTACTTTCTTGTTCTTGCTTTGGGGTTAGTTTGCTCTGTTATTTTTCTGTGTCTGAAAGTAAAGGTTAGGTTATTGATGTAAGGTATTTCTCCCTTTGTAATGTAGGTGTTTAAATATATATAAATATATTATATAAATTTCCCTTTAAGTGTTGCTTTAGCTGCATCCCACAAGTTTTTTTTTCACAAGTTTTGCTTTGGTATACAGCATACCTTGAAGATAATTGTGGGTTTGGTTTCAGACTATTGCAATAAAGCTACTATCCAAATAAAGGGAGTCACACAAATTTTTTGTCTGTGCATATAAAAGTTAGGTTTATACTATACTGTAGTCTGTTAAGTGTGAAATAGCATTATGTATGAAAAAACAAGGTACATAACTTAATTCAAAATTATTGTTAAAAATGCCAGAGATCATCTGAGCCTGCAGCAAGTTGCAATCTTTTTGCTGATGGAGGGTCTTCCTTCAATATTTATGGCTGCTGATTGATCAGGGTGTTGTTTGCTGAAGGTTGAGGTGGCTGTGGCAATTTCTTAAAATAAGACAACAATGAAGGTTGCTACATTGATTTACTCTTCCTTTCATGAAAGATTTCTCTGTAGCATTCAATGCAGTTTGATAGCATTTTTTACCCACAGTAGAATGTCTTGAAATTGGAGTTAATCCTCTTAAACCTGCCACTGTTTCATCAACTAAGTTTATAGAATACTCTAAAACCTTTGTTGTCACTTCAACAATGTTCATAGCATCTTCACCAGGAGTAGTTTCCATCTCAAGCAACCACTTTCTTTGTTCATCCATAAGAAGCAACTCCTCGTTCATTCAAGTTTTATCATGAGATCACAGCAATACAGTCATATCTTTAGGCTCTATTTTTACCTCCTCCCATGAATCACAAATGTTCTTAATGGCATCTAGAATGGTGAATTCTTTCCAGAAGATTTTCAATTTATTTTGCCCACATCCATCAGAAGAATCATTATCTATGGCAGCTATAGCTTTACAAAATATAGTTCTCAAATAATAAGATGTGAAAGGCAAAATTACTCTTTAATCCATGGGCCACAGAATAGATGTTATGTTAGCGGGCATGAGAACAACATTAATCTCTTTGTACATCTCCATCAGGGCTCTTGGATGACCACATGCATTGTTAATGATCAGCAATATTTTGAAAGAAATCTTTCCTGAGCAGTAGGTCTCAACAGTAGGCTTAACATATCCAGTAAACCATGCTATAAACAGATGTGCTGTCATCCAGGCTTTGTTGTTCCATTTATAGAGCACGGACAGAATAGATTTTGCATAATCCTTAAAGGTCCTAGGATTTTCAGAATGGTAAATGAACATTAGCTTCAATTTAAAGTCACCAGGTGCATTAGCCCCTAACAAGAGAGTCAGCCTGTTCTTCGAAGCTTTGAAGCCAGGCTTTGACTTTTCCTCTCTAGCTATGAAAGTCCTAGATGACATCTTCTTCCAGTAAAAGGCTGTTTGCTCTACACTGAAAATCTGTTGTTGAGTGTAGCCACTTTCATCAATGATCTTAGCTGTATCTTCTAGATCTGTGGTCCCCAACCTTTCTGGCACCAGAAACCAGTTTGATGGAGATAATTTTTCCACAGATGCGGGGGTGGGGGGAGGGGTGGATGGTTTTGGGATGATTCAAGCACATTACATTTATTGTGCACTTTATTTCTATTATTATTATATTGTAATATATAATGAAATAATTATACAACTCACCATAATGCAGAATCTAATGCTGCTGCTGATCTGACAGGAAATGGAGCTCAGGCAGCGATGCAAATGATGGGGAGTGGCTGTAAATACAGATGAAGTTTTGCTAGCTCACCCGCAGCTGACCTCCTGCTGTGAGGCCCAATTCCTAGGAGGCCAGGGATCAGTACTGATCCACAGCCTGGGAGTTGGGGACTGCAGTTCTAGATAACTTGCTGATGCTTCTACATCCACACTTGCTGCTTCACCTTGCATGCACTTTTACGTTGTGGAGATGGCTTTTTTCCTTAAACCTCATGAACCAACCTCCACTGGCATTGAACTTTTCTTCTTTAGCTTTCTCTCTTCTCTCAGCCTTTGCAGAATTGAAGAGAGTTAGGGCCTTGCTCTGGATTAGGCTCTGGCTCTAGGGAATGTTGTGGCTGGTTTGATCTTCTGTTGAGACCACTAAAACTTTCCCCATATCAGCAATATGGCTGTTTCACTAATCATCTGTGTGTTCCCTAGAGTAGCACTTTTAAATTCCTTCAAGAACTTTTCCTTTGTATTCGCAACTTGGCTAACTGTTTAGCACAAGAGGCCTAGCTTTCAGCCTATCGTGGCATATGTCATTTCTTCCTTACTATGTTTAACCATTTTTAGCTTTTGATTTAAAGCGAGAGACGTGTTACTCTTCCTTTCAATTGAACACTTCTAGGCCATTGTACAGTTATTAATTGGCCTTATTTCAATATTGTTGTGTCTCAGGAAATAGGAAGGCCAGAGGGGAGGATAGTCAGTGGAGTAGTCAGAACACACACATTTATCAATTAAGTTTGTGATCTTAAAAGACATTTGCACATGAATTTTTATGGCAGCACAATTCACTATTGCAAGGATGTGGAAATAACCCAAGTGCCCGCCAATTCATGAGTGGATCATTAAAATTTGGTATATGTATACAATGGAATATTACTCAATTATAAGAAACAACAGTGATCTAGCACCTCTTACATTTTCCTGGATTGAGCTTGAGCCCTTTATCCGAAGTGAGGTATCACAAGATCGGAAGAATGGGCTCTACATGTACTCGCCATTAAATTGACACTGACTGATCAACACTATGGTGCTCACACAGTAGTAATATTCTCCAGGGATTAGAGGTTTGGTGGGGGGGTAAACTCACAACTAATGGACTTGGTGAGCATTGTAGAGGGAAAGGGCATGCCTCTAATCCTCGCTTGGGTGAGGCAAAGACATAAAATGTAACCAAAATGTTTGTACCCTCATAATACTCTAAAATAAAAAAAAAAGAGAGAGGAAAAAAAAGTTTGCTATCTTACATGGGGTGTGGTTTGTGATGCCTCAGAACAGTAAGAGTAACATCAAAGATCACTGATAATAGATAATACAATAACAGATATAATAATATAGTTTATAAAAATATAATAAAGTTAGAAATATTTTGAGAATTATCAAAATGTGACACACAGACACAAATTTGTGAATTCTTCAAATTTCTTTTTGTTACTGAATTCTAATTCCATTCCATTATGGTCAGAGAACATTGCATGAATCAAATCCTTTTAAACTTATTGAGATTTATATGTCTTAGTATGTGGTCTATTTTGGAGAATCTTTCACATATACTTGAGAAAAATGTGTATTGATGTTGGGTAAAGTGTTCTATAGACATCTATTAAGTCAAGTTGGTTTTTAGTGTTGTTAAACTTTCATTCACTTGTTGTTCTGCCTAGTCGTTCTATCTATTTATTAGAAGTGGGGTACTGATGTCTTCAACTATTAATATTATTATTGAGTTTTCTGTTCCTTCAAGTCTCTCAATTTTTGCTTCACATATTTTGGGGCATTGTTGTTAGATGCATATATCTTAATCAACTGATTGTTCAACAAAGTTGTAAAGGCCATTCAGTGGAATAATTCTAGTCTAATCAACAGATGGGGTTAAAAAATAGAATGTCCACAATAACTGAGAGGATCATAGATAAAAATATAAAACATAAAACCATGACATTTCAAGATATAATAGGGCAAAATCTTCATGACCTTGAGTTAGAAAAACAAGTTTTAGATATTATATCCAAACCATGATCCATGAAAGCTAAAATTAATAAATTGGTCTGTACCAAAATTTAAAAAATCTTTGCTTTATGAGAAATGCTATAAGAGAATAAAAAGACAATATGCACACTGGGAGAAAAGACTTACAAATCACATTTCTGACAAAGGACTTCCAACCAAAATATATAAAAATCTCTCAAAACTCAATAATAAGAAAGCAAACAACCCTCCCAAAAATGTAGTCAAAACAGCTGAACTGAACTTCAACAAATATATATGGATGGCAAATACACATATGAAAATATGCTCAACATCATTAGTCATTGGGGAAATGCAAAGTAGGACAATAATGAGACACTTCTACATATCTATTAGTATGGATGAATAAAACTACTTCTAATACCAAGTGCTGGTGAGCATTTAGAGCAATTGGAAGTCACATACGTTGCTGGTGGGAAAGCAAAATGAGACCATCACTCTGAAAAATGGTTTGGTAGTTTCTCATATCATTGAACACACATTTACCATATGACTCAGCAATCCCATTCCTGGGTATTTACCCTAGTGAAGTGAAAACTCATGTTCTCACTAAAATGTGTGCACAAATGATTATTGCAGCTCTATTCATAATTGTCCCAAACTGCAAACAATCTGGCAGATGGATAAACAACCCATGACATATCAATACAGTGGATTACTCCTCAGCAATAAAAAGGAACAAACTAATGACTCACACAATGACACAGATGCATCTTAAATGCATTTTACTAGTGAAAGAAGCAGAACCAAAAGGTTATATATTGTATGATTCTGTTTAAATGACAATCTGGCAAAAGAAAAACTATAGGGAAGGAAAATAGATTAGTGGTTTCCAGGGCTTGGGGGTGAAGGAGGTTGGATTACAAAGGGCTGGCATGTGGAAATTTTTGTTGCAATGAAATTGTTCTGTATTATGAATGTGGTGTTGACTGTATGACTCTATGTACTTTTCAAAACCCATAGAACTGAACAGTACACAGAGTGAATTTTACTTTTTTTAAAAATCAGTCAACTAAATTGAGGTGGGAACTTAAAATGGAATACAAATAAAAGCAGATGAACCTAACTGTATTGGAAGTGAATAACGTTACCATACTGAAGGGCATGGGGAAGAAAATAATTAACCTAAGTAACTTTAGAAAACAATGTTTTGACAGGACACTGTAAGGCCAGGGACAAAAAGAACTGTACACAAATACCGTATGCTAGTTAGTAAATTTGGCTCTCACAGAAAATGGGTTAGCAATTTTGAAATTACTTTTAGTGAATTTTAGGATTGAAAAAATAAGTAAATATTCTATAGATTATGAGAGCCAGGTTTCGTTGTTAAAGATATAAGATACATATAAGGAATAGGGGAAAGCTAGAATGAACTTTTTGGTGCTGGATTGGAGTCATAGCTATCAGTGGGAAGTCATAGGCTTTAAATATCTAGAAAAATGGATACAGAAATAAAGATCTGTATGTTTGCTTGGGTTTACATATATATGTGTGTATATAAATATATATATACACAAACAAATATTGCATAGTTCTGTCCACTGACAGGACCTAGAAACAGTGACATACCTTAGCACCTAGATCTTAGTTTCAAAAACATTATTCTGCAATAGAAAGAACCAGGACTCCTTGCAGAAGTGGTTGATTCCAGGGCTGGGAAAAGGAAAACATAAGAAGAACTTGGAGCATCTTGTGATGCCAAAAAATAAGGAAGTTCTTTAAAAAAGTATGGGACTTGTCAAAAGAGCACAGGGACTAACCTGAAAAAGCTGCCAATGACCAAAGCAGGAGCAATTTGAGCAACAGAATGAATAACAATAATGTTGAATCACAAACCACAGGATAAAATCCATGAGTCAAGATTGATGTAAATAAATGATGAAATAGATAAATAAATGGAGGAGAAGAGAAAACTCTTCCTCACAGAAGAATTTCCATTAATAAATGTAGAAAGAGTTAGGGAAACACAAAGTCACCATTAGAACATGACAGTAATAATTGTAGGCAAGATATCCACCACAGGATGCTAAAATTAGTCCATGACAGTTTGAGGAGAAACAGGATATTTTCATAGCCCAAAGTATTTCTCATATGATATTTATTAACTACAAAGAGAAAAATAGTAATTTTACATAGAGAAACTCAGAAGACATCATCTTAATCAAGTGATCAAGGTCAACATCACCAGCAATAAGGCATATCAACATCATGTATCCCCTGATATAATGCATGGAGAAGGGCATCACTTCTGTGATATTCTTGCCAAAAATGCATAACCTCAATATAATCACAATACGACATCAGAGTAACCCAAACTGGGGGACATTATGCAAAATAACTGACCAGTAGTTTTCAAAAGTGTTAGATTATGAAGGAAATAGTGAGGAAATGTCATGGACTGGAGCAAACTAAAGAGACATGATGACTAAGTGAAATTCGGGACATTCATTTTGATCCTGAAACAGAAAATGTACATTAGTGGAAAACCTGGTGAAATGAAAATAAAGTGTGTTAAATGTTAAATTGTTATGTCAATCTCAACTTCTTGGTTTTGATAATTGTACTATTATTATGTAAGATGTTAATGCTAGTGGAAGGTGGGCGAAGAGCATATGGGAATTCTTTTTACTATTTTTGCAACATTTCTCTAGATCTAAAATTATTTCTCTATGACTAAAGTTAAAATAAAAAGTTAAAAAAATGCATCTCCATAAGAGTCAAGATGTGGCAAAGATACAAGTGAGAAAAAATAACCACAAAACAAAAATTTTGTCTTTGGGGTTGGGGAGAGAAAGAATAAAGAATGCTAGAGAGAACAGCTTTCTGGAATTCTTGAATGGCTGCCTTCCACACCTGAAGTTACTTTAGGTCAAAGGATTTTGCTACTAGAACAGCAAAGATAAATCAACATTGCACCATGTAAATGCCCTTGAACAGGTTGGTGCAGTTTGGGGCAGGTACATGCACAGTTTATCCTGCCCCAGGCCACAACTGATTAGCAAATTATTAGTAGAATATATTTTAATAAATTATGCTAGAAGGATGAAAGTAGAAGTTCTTTGTATTAACTGAATAAAGATTGATTAGCACTCCATTCTGGGAGTCTGTGGAAAACTAATGTCAAAAAACAGCAGCAAGCATCCGCGTGCAGTTCAGCCAAACAGGCAAGAGTCAAGTGAACTCTAAACTGAATGTGTGGTTATAAAAGGGGAGGCACAAAGAAAAAGTAAGCAATTTATTTTATAATGTGCATGGCACCAAAAAATTATTTAATTTGTATAGCATTTTCCCAGCCAAGGAATTCTATGACATAAATCACCTCATCTGATCCTCACAGAAACCAGGTGACGTGTACAAGGCATTATCTGGTTTTCACAAGCGGAAAACATTCTCACAGGGGTAAGCAGCTTTGCCAAGGTCATACAGTAAATAATCAGGCTGAGGCTTGGGTGCTGGCCCTCCAGTTCTTAGCTCCTTCTGAGAATTCCAGTTTTATGATAAAAATAACCTTCCATCTGCATCTCTTGATAAAGACTGAGTGAGCATACCAGAGATCTGGATTCATATACAATTTGAAAATTTGTTTTAAAAGTTCTACACTGGACTAAATCCAGAAATATTTCAAAAGGCACATTTTCCCCTTAAATGTTTAAATGCATGTCCTTAAGGATAAATTAAATCCATATGTTCCTGATCAATTTGCACTTATTGTAATTCATTAGAATGCTGCTTTGGAAGTTATTGAGTGTTCTAGCTCATTTCGAGTCTTTTTCCAAGTATTGGAAAACAGTTCTATTGATAGTCTTGAAAATCAACATAAAGTTCTTTGCATATGTATAGACTTGGTCCATTCAGTTTTAGGAGGGTAACCCTTGGGTGATTTTAGCAGATTTGGACTTTATCCTGTTTCTCAGCCTTTTCAGTCTTAAAGGGGAGAAGTGCCCCAAAAAGGAGCAGGGAAACTGTTTGCTCTTTGAGTACTCAAAGTTCAACTGAAGAGGAAGTTAATACATTGCACATCTCTAGCATGTCTAAATATATGAAACTCAACCAGGCTCTGCCCATCCAACCACCCATTCATCCAGGTATTCAATCATTCAAATAACATTCAATGGAGTCCTACTATGACCAAGACACTGTATAAGGTTCTTTTTGTGCATGTGTGAGTTATAGTATAAATGAACTTCTTTGTTTTTTTATAGTTTTATTTTTATGTATTTTTATTGATACATAATATTTGTACATATTTATGGGGCATATGTGATATTTCGTTACATGTACACAGTGTGTAATGATCAAGTCAGGGTATGTAGGGTATGTATCATCTTGAGGATTTTTCATTTTAATGTGTTGGGAACATTTCAAATCCTCTCTTCTAGCTATTTTGAAATGTACAATACAAATTGTTGTTAACTATAGTCACCCTACTCTGCTGTCAAACATTAGAACTTATTCCTTCTATCTAACTGTATATTTGTACCTATTAACCAACATACAGAGAGTCTCATCATCCTCCTCCTCCCTGCCTACCTATATACCCTTCCCCAGTCTCTGGTATCTATCATTCTACTCTCTACCTCCGTGAGATCAATTTTTTAAGCTCCCACATGGGAGTGAGAACATGCAACATTTGTCTTTGTGTGCCTGGCTTAACATAATGACCTCCAGTTCCACCCATGTTGCTGCAAATGACAGGATTTTATTCTTTTTTATGGCTGAATAGTATTCCATTACATATATATACCACATTTCTTTACCCATTCATCCATAGATGAGCACTTAAGTTGATTCCATAACTTTGCCATTGTGAATAGTGCTGCAATAAACGTGGGGGTGTAGATATTCATTTGATATACTTATTTCTTTTTTTTTTTTTGGATAAATACCCAGTAGTGGGGTTGCTGGATTGTATTGTAGTTCTATTTTTAGTTTTTTGAGAAATCGCCATACTGTTCCATAGTGTTCCATACTGTTCCATCATGTTCCATACTGTTCCATAGTGGCTATACTAATTTACATTTCCACCAACAGTGTATGAGAGTTCCCTTTTCTCCACATCCTTACCAGCATCTGTTATTTTTTGTCTTCTTAATAATAGCCATTCTAATTGGAGTAAGCTACCTCATTTTGGTTTTGATTTGCATTTCTCTGTTAGTAATGTTGAGCTCGTTTTCATATACCTGTGGGCCATTTGTATGTTTTCTTTTGAGAAATGTCTATTCATGTCCTTTGTCCACTTTTTAATGGGATTATTTGTTTTTTTACTGTTGTGTTCCTTGTATATTCTGGATATTAATCCCTTGTCAGATGAATAGTTTGAAAATATTTTCTCCCATTCAACAGGTTGTCTTTTCATTCTGTTTTTGTTTCCTTTGTTGTGCAGAAGGTTTTTAGTTTAATATAGTCCCATGTGTGTATTTTTGTTTCCTTTGCTTTTGAGGTCTTAGTCATAAAATCTTCACCTAGACCAATGTCCTGAAGTGTTTTTCCTGTGTTTTCTTCTAGCAATTTTATAGTTCCAGGTCTTACATTTAAGTCTTTAATCCATCTAGAGGTGAGTTTTGTGTATGGTGAGAGACAGAAGTCCAATTTCATTATTCTGCATATGGATATCCAATTTCCCAACACCATTAATTGAAGAGGATGTCCTTTTCCCAATGTATGTTCTTGGTATCTTTGTCGAAAATCAGTTGGCTGTAAATATGTGGATTTATTTTTATGTTCTCTATTCTGTTCCATTGGTCTTTGTATCTGTTTTTATACCAATACTAATAGTTTGGTTACTATTGGTTTGTAATATTTTTTGAAGGCAGTGTGATGACTCTAGTTTTGTTCTTTTTGCTCAGGATTGTTTTGGCTATTTGGGCTCTTTTTTGTTTCCATATGATTTTTAGAATTGTTTTTTCTATTTTTGTGAAAAATGACATTGGTATTTTGATAGGGATTGCATTGAATCTATAGATTGCTTTGGGCAGCAGCAGTAGATTCTAAGAGAAAAATGAGTAACATACTTTTCCTATCATGTGTTATAGAGAGTATTATATTATCCTAAGAACAATCTTACAATTCAGGTAGAGAATACCATTTGTTCTTCATAGAAATAGAAAAGGAGGCTCAGAAAAGTTCAGCAACTTGTCTGTGATTCCAGGTGATTCCCAACACATAGTAGGTGTTCTGTTACCGTTTGTTGAATCGAATGAATGAGCGCCAGGTGTGGTGTTTTCTTTGGGTCTGCTTCAGGCTAGGATGTTAGAGTATAAGAATAGGGTAGTGGGAAGAACATGTGCTTGAGTCAGAGGAGGTCTGGGCTGCAGTCCCACCTTTACCACTCAATAATCATGAGTATCAGTCAGGGTCCCAGCAGGAAACAGATGGCACACTTAAATTAGGATGATTTCAGGAAGGTTTACTAAAGGAACAATTTACAAAGATGAGGGAAGGGTATATGGGAACCACATGGGATAGTGCACTAATGGTGTGGCTGTTACAACTCCTGGGCCCACAAGGATAAGAGGAGGGAATAGTTATAATAACCCGGAGAGTGGCATCTGACACTGGGGCCTTCAGTTGAGGTATACAGCCAGCCTGAGATGACCTTGCAGGGAGAATGCCAAGAAATAAATGTCCCGACCTCATTCTTCACCTGCCTTCACATACCCTGCCCCTCACTGGCTGAACTCAATTTGGTGAAGAGACCATTGAGGTAGTCATACAGGTCAGCCTTTGGGACAGACATCAAGGGGCAATGTGGATCTGGAGAGGTACATGGAAGACATCTGATACCACATGTGATGTTGGGAAATTATTTCACCTTTTTTACCTCATGGTCTTCTACTTTTAATAAAAACTGCCTTGTTGGATAGCTGGAGAGTGTTAAGTGGAATCATGTGTCTACAGCACTGAGGACAATGCCTGGCACCAGAGCTCACTGGCTCTTCCTCTTTCCTGGGCTCTGGTGCCCAAACATGATGGTTCCAGCAGCTCAATCAACCAGCCAATCTTTCTCTCTGAGATGTGTAGTCCTTAGTTTCACAAATTGTGCTTGCAATGTCTCGTGGACATGGGACTGACAGTAAGGAGCTGGGCCCTAGGGACAGCTGGGGAACTCATATAAGAAGGGAAAGGTGACAAGGTGTGTGCCTGACAAGCTGACAGCACCAGATGGAGCCAGCAGAGTGACCAGCAGGTGTGCACATGAGCAGCAGTTGCAGAGGAGAGGCAGGGGCAGGTACTTCTGGTATACCTAGGCAAGGAGCAGGGCTTCCATGAAGAGCAGCTGATTTAACCCTATTGCTGCGGGTCTGAATGGGATCCAAGAATGTATGTGATAAGGGAACTTCTACGCAAACGGCTCTGCTGTGGAATTTCTAAAACAGCAATGCTTTCAGATACACTGACATGATGGCTAAGGGGTAGATTTTGAAGTTAGACTGACCTGGTTTGAATCCTGGTTCTACGACTACTGGCTATGTGACCATAGGCAATTCACTCCACCTCTCTCTGCCCCATTGCCCATTTCATTAAGTTTCAATGAGGATGACATGAGATAATCCATACATAGAATTTCATAAATATTGATGATAAGCCTGTGAACAGATGGCAAAACTCCAGCTACTCCACCAGGGTTCTGGGATGGGCCTTGGACACTGATATGAAGGAAAAAGAGCCCCTTAGATCCTAGATGCAGCCCTTCCTGAATCCCATGCAGGGAAGATGGCCAGCTTCTCCCTCAGGGCTACATTAAAGTGTGGTACCTATGTTAGAAGGGGTGGATCAGCCCATCATATAGCTTCCTGAAGAGATAAGAACAATTTCAACGTTCATATTTCTATAATAACCACCATTAGACCTAATTTGTAGATGAGGAAAGAAGGAGGCCCAAAGCATAAGTATACATATGGTTTCTTCTAGAGCTATGCTGCTAATTTAGGTTTGAGGCAATATTTGATTATTTTTTCTAACCAGAGAATTTCCTATGGTTTCAGTCATGATTAGTTTAATTAGCATCCTCTGAAACATGTCTACTCAGGAAAGGCAAAATAGAGTAGAAATGGTCCTTTTCCCTAGTACCAGGGTGGCAGTGTGATATGGGGACTGAATCCAAACAAAGCTGGGTTTGAATCCTTATTCTGATACATATTAGTTTTGCGAACTTGCAGATGTTACATGACCCTTCTGAAACCCATGTCCTTCTCTGAAAATGAGGATACTGACACATATTTTACCCAATTATTGTGAAGATTAATTAACATGTATATAACTTCCTGGTATTTAGTAGACACTAAAAATTATTTATTATAGTTTGTACCTTTATAAGGTGATTCTCTTATCATTTGAATTTCTGCAATATATGTGTTTTTTTAATGGTCAATGAAACTGTACCCAAAGAACTTTATTTTTTGCTTCAAAATCCTTCTCAGGTGAAGAAAACTCTTAACAGGCAGTGCCCTTTAATATGTTATAAATTCCCATTGCTAACCAAACACCTTATCATTTTGGAGATAAAGCTTTTAATCTTCTAATGTAAGAAGTGTTGAGGAAAAATTCTCTTGGGATATTCTTTTGAAAGATTTTATATCTTTTCTTATGTTTGAGCAAACATTAAATAAAACCAAAATGCTGGAACTCCTACATTCAAATAATTTACCATGGGATAACATGGATAGATGAATACTAAACAGAAGTACCTCTGTTCTGGGGTTCAAGATAGTTTTGTGGCAAAGGACTCAGCAAAGGAAATGAAGACTGGCCCAGGCCCAATCAGAGATTTATCTCCAAGAGTCTATTAGAGTGTTGTCAGAAATTGCCAGTATTCTCTTAAGAAATAGAGAAGAATGGCCTCAAGGATTTCGAACGAAAATAAAAGGCAGCTACAGCCAAACTATCACTTCTGGCAAATTGTCTCTGGGCTCCAGGATGCAGGCTGTGCACCTCTGCCATCTCTCTCATCCCCACTTCTTCTGCTTCTGAAACTCATCTGTCTGTCTCAACTTGTTTATGATGTCATTGTCTTTGAAATCCACCTCCCAGCTCCTCAGTGACTCACCAGCACTGACCCATTTCTGACTTGACCTCCCCATGTGTACTTGAGGAATGATAAAATCTATGCTGTGAGTTTTTATCATCATTAAATACAATGACATTGGTAGAGGGCCTGCAACAGGGCCTGGTCCTCAATAAACATTAATTCGTACTCTCTTTCTTTGAATATCCTTGACTTCATAATCTAGCCTATGTAATGGCACTTTATGATGGCCTCTGATGCAACAGGGTGAGCCAGAGGAAATTAATATTTCCAAGGCTCAATTTTCTTGTCTGCAAAAGGGGGATAATAATAATTACTTCAAAGGGATGTTATATGGGGAACACTTAGCACCAGTGGGAGGGAGAACACTGCTCAAGAGTTTGATCTGACCCAATTTCAAAGATTTGGCTTGTCCCTTAGGGAGGTACTTAATAGCTTCAATCTTCCCTTCCTGACTAATTATGCAGTGAAGACAGAGCTCCAGAAGGTTTAGGAGCAAAATGTGACACATTTGTAAATCTATTCTAGACTGTGTAACGAGCATGCAGGTAATACTTTTCCATGTAGGGTTCATCATGTTACATTTATAAAGGATGCAAATTTCATAGGATTCTTTTTTTAGTAAGGAAAATATTTATGCTATCTGACACAAATCAGTAGCAATCAACATTATACATAGAATTTACACTTTTCCTTTTTTGATAGCTTCAAATATTTTGAAATTTATTCCCTTGCAATAAACTATGAATATTTGTTTTCTTTGCCAACTGAGTGTCCCTACCAACAGACTCTTTCTCCCCTCCATCCAAATTTTCGGTGTCAATATTTTTTGGTTCTTTTGTAAAAACAGCTTTATTGAGGATTAATATACAATAAAACTACACCTATTTCAGGTGTGCAATTTGACATATGTATATACCTTTGAAATAATCACCACAATCAAGATCACGAACCTATCCATCATCCCTAAAAGGTTCCTCTTATCCCTTTTTAATCCACTCCTTATACACCTCCTTACCTTTTGCATTATCTCCAGACAATCACGGATCTGCTTTCTGTAACTATAGATTAGCTTGCCTTTTCTGGAGTTTTATGTAAATGAAATCATAAAGCATGCATTCTCTTTTCTCTGGCTTCTTTCACTCAGCATAATAATTTTGAGATTCTTCCATGTTGTTGCTTGTACCCATAGTTCATTCTTTGATATTGTTTAACAGCGTTTTATTGAATGGATTTGCCGCAGTTTATCCATTCACCAGTTGAAGGAGAATTGGATTGTTTTTCGGCTATTAAAACTAAAGCATGCTGCTGTGATTCACCACCCCCAAATGAAAAAAACAAAACAAAACAAACCTAAAGCTGTTTTGAACATTAATGTGAAAATCTTTTATAAACATGTACTTTCATTTCTCTCAGATAAATACCTAGGAATGGAATGACTGGGTAATATGGTAAGTGTATACTTAATTTTGAAGAAACTGCCAACCTGCTTTCCAATGTTTTTGTACCATTTTACATTCTGACCACCAGTGTATGAGAGTTCCAAGTTGGTCCACTTCTTTACCAACACTTAGTATGGTCGGTCAGTCTTTTACATTTTAGCTATTCTAATAAGTATGTAGTAATATCTCATTGTAGCTTTAATTTACATTTCCCTAATGACTTTTTATTTGTTTCTTTCCCTTCCATGTATTTTCTTTTGTCTGTTCAAATCCTTTGCTCAAATATATTGGGATTTTGTTTTCCTGTAATCGGGGTTTGAGAGTTCTTTAAATACTCTGGATATAAGTCCTTTATGAGATATACGATTTACAAATATTTTCTCCAAGTCTGTTGCTTATCTTTTCATTCACTTAACCATTTTCAAAGAACAGTTTTTCATTCTGAGGAAGTCCATTTTTTTAATGTGTTCTTTTATGGACTGTTCTTTCAGTGTTATGCCTTACTTTTCTGAGAGGTTTATCAGGAATAGATATTGGATTTTTTCCATGCTTTTTCTGAATATTGAGATGATTGTATGGATTTTTTTTCTTTTTAAGTTTGTCGATATGATGAATTACATTGATTTGACCTTTGAATGTTAAATTTACTTTGTAATCTTGGCATAAGTCCCACTTGGTCATGATATATGTTGTATTTTCCTCCAACTTGGTCTTGAGATCTCTCTATGGAGAGTGGCTATAAATTCAAGCCCTGACCTGATGGTGCTCCAAGGGAGATAGTTGTGGATGTTTACAGTGTGCATTCATGGGATATCTTTTTATCTTGGCAAATGGCCTAATGCCCAAATGTCTGACCTGTGACCAGGAGTCCTCACTGAAAACATGATTGTACAAAAAGATGCCCCTGTGGCTCTTGTCTGACCAGTGTCCAGTTTATTCATACCAAGATAACCTCTTTCTAGGAGAGTCCTGACAGAAAGGAGAGTTAGGTGAGTATCAGATAGGTGAGACAAAAAGGAGGCAACACGATAAAACACATGTAATAAAAAAAAACATTTTATTAGTCAGAGATCTACAAGAGAAAAGGAGTGCCTCTGAGGGCTGATGGGGAAGTCTGGAGACAGAAGGATGTTCAACCAGCAGGTGTGTGTGTGTTTGTGCATGTAGACAGAGAGAGAGAGAGAGATAGGGAGAGGGAGAGAGAGATAGAGAGAGAGAATAGCATATAGTTGGGTCTTCTATTTTTAATTCAATCTGACAATCTTTGTTTTTTGATTAGGATGTTTCAAACTTTTAACATTTAATGTGATTATTGATATGGTTGGCTCAAACTTACCAACCTAATTTCCACCGCATATGTTTCATTTCTTTGTTCCCCTTTCCCTATTTTCTGCCTTCCTTTGAATTCATTGAACATTTTTTTTATTTCAGCGTATTATGGGGGTACAGATGTTTGGTTACATATGTTGCCCTTGCCCCCCCCCAAGTCAGAGTTTCAAATATGTCCATCCTTCGGGTGGTACACATTGCACTCTTTGTGTATGTATATGCCCGTCCCCTATACCTCCTACCCCCTCCCCCTCCTCCTTCCCAACATCCAATAGATGTTATTCTTATATGTGCACTTATGTGTTGATCAGTTAATATCAATTTGATTGTGAGTACATGTGGTGCTTATCTTTCCATTCTTGGAATACCTCACTTAGTAGAATGCGTTCCAGTTCTATGCAGGAGTATACAAGAGATGCTATATCACCATTGTTTCTTAAAGCGGAATAGTACTCCATGGTATACATATACCACATTTTATTAATCCACTCATGTATTGATGGACACTTGGGTTGTTTCCACATCTTTGCAATTGTGAATTGTGCTGCTATGAACATTCGAGTGCAGGTGTCTTTTTCATAGAGC
>CAUYSK010012482.1:0-21364 GCA_963575035.1 Avahi laniger
CAGGCTGGTCTCGAACTCCTGAGCTCAGAACGATCCGCCCGCCTCGGCCTCCCAGAGTGGCATGCAGTATTTGGTTTTTGACAATAATACTAGATCAAACAATGTCCTTGGTGGGCAACAGAATAATTGGATAAAAGAATCTGGAGTGACAATCATGAATTAGTAATGCATGACCCTATAACATACTTTTTATTTAAAATGAACATGTTCATGTGCATTAAATTCTGAGATCTAGGGCCACATCTTATTCATGTTTACATCCTAGAACTGGCATATTACTTGGGACATGATAAACACCTAGTAAATGTGTGTTGAATGGATAAGACGTGCTTTTGAAGGCATTTATTCTTTCTTTACCTCTTATTAATTTCAGATCCATATGTGTAGAAAGATATGCAAATATGCTGAGGGATAGAACTAAGTTTTTTTGTATTTTATGAAAGCAAAGTATTATTTCACTCTTTAAAATGTCTATGGAGGTGATTTTTTTCTTACAGGCATTCAAAGGATGTTTTTATAAGACTTGTATTAAAAAAATCTTGTACATGGTCAAATTTAGAAGAGTATGTGAAACTTTAGAGGAAATTTATGAGTGTTTTACAGACCTAGCTTTTGTTTTAGAGATAAAGTGCGTGAAAGGGTCAGGAAGGGAAGCTAGGCTCTCGTACTCAGGGGAATATATTACCCATAATTCAGGGTCTCGGATCTCAAGGTGGAATGGTGAAATTATTGTGTATGCCCACCAGATGGCAGCTGTGCTATATGTTGTCAGAAGTTCAGGCACCCTCAGAAAGAGAATTGCATGGATAAAGAGAGTACCTTAAACATTAGGACAGTTTCTGGGCCGTCTGCTTCTGTTTCAATGAAAGCCCAACTGTGCAGGCACTTCACAAGTATTAAACCCATAAAGTGTAGCAATGTTCAGAATTAAAAGAAATATATTATTAGAAGCAAGGAGCTGAAGTTCAAAAGTAGAGGGATACAAGGAAAAAGGCCAACTATCGAGATCATCAGAGTTGATCCCAAAGAAAGCCTAACTTGGTGATGAAGGGAGCCACCCAAAATCCTAACTCAAGTTGAAACTAAGATAATGAGTTATTGGCTTAGTGGATAGGGGTAATTTTTACATGACACTTCTAGATATTACCTAGATTTTACCTCTTAACTTTTCAGTGACACAAAACATGTGCCCCATTTTCAAGGCTTAAACTGATGTATTAAAGCCACATTTCATGTTTGTGGCACTCATTTTGTGAACTGCTTCATCTATAAAATGGGGCAACCACTTTAATACACCTATGAGGAGCTACCTTATAAGGTGGTTGTGAAAGGATCACTAGAGAGAATGCATGTAAAGCTCTTAGCACAGAGCTTGGCACACAGTATTGATTACATTTTAGCTACTTGTAAAAAATAAAGCCATTAGTGTTAATGCCTTTGATAGGCTTCTCAAAAGCTGGTGTTCTTCCAGTCAAGAAGTAGTTAGCTCTATTGGGTGCTTATATATATATATAATACACACACACACACACACACACATATATACACACGTGTACATATTTGTAGAAGAAATGTAATATTTTCAATATTTAGTCATATGACCCTTTACAAAGGTAAAAGTGACTAATAGTTTGAGTATTACTTGGTGCCAAATATTGTGCTGTGTTCTTTATGTATATTATGTCAGTCAGTCCTCACAATAACCCCCTCAGATAGGTAATAGTGTCTTCAATGTAGCAGCACATTGACTAAGACTCATAGGGGCCGGTAAAGAAGCACTTTGACTTTCATGTCTGTATTTAATCCTCATAAATAGTCCTGAGTTTTGTGGTTTGATACTGTATATACAGATCTACCCTAAAAATATGAAGTGACTTTTTATTCCTTGTTAATCAAGGCTAAGAGGGATTCCATAACTAGCCAGGGTAACATAATAAGTCAAAGTTATTTTAATCCAAAGTACCTAGTACTTTCCCCACTGTTTTGTTCTCTTGTCCATTAAATTATTAAAGGATAATTTTTTAAAAAGCACAATCACGAATTCCATATAGATATAACATGAACATGTACTAAAAGTTTTTTTAACTTATAAAGTAACTAGGAAACCATTAACATATTACAATGAGTTCAAAGGAGAATTTAAAGTATCAACAAAAATATGTAGATAAGAAATGCTGAAATGAATTTCAGTCTGTCCAGGACAATAATTAATTACACTCCACTAGACAAATAACTAATTTATATTTCTATGTATGAGTATAATTTGCATTATTCATTTCTTTTACAATTTATAGGATCATAAGATAATTTAAAGATAATGAAAAAATAGATAACCCCTAAGAATGTGCTTGACGAGGCATTCAGTCATTATATTTTTTTGTCCATTTCAAGGTGTTTCACAATGTTTCCCTTAAAGAGTTTATCCTCTAAAGACTTAAGTGTTAAATTATTAAGGGAATATTTTCAAGTCATAGAAAACAGTGTATGACTGAAAATGCTTTCTAAAATTAAACAAAAAAACAGCAGACCTTCAAACAGGAAAGGTCTCAGTACATTTGATGGTTTAGAGCATATCTGTTAATCTTGTTGTATAGATAGAAAATAGTAAACAACAATCAGCATGGACTTTAGACATACAATGACTTATTTTTAGCAATTGGAATTCTTCCTAAAGGATATGCACATCAGCCTTTTCTCTCTGCGCAGACATTTGAATATCTTATCAATGTTTACTTTCTGATTCATGCAGAGATTATCATAATAACAGCAAGAACAAAAACAACAAAAGGTAATGGAGTAAAAATCATTTAAATGCTTTTCCTCTTGAGAATAGTCCTTATCTTTTGTAACAATAATGTTGATGAATGGCTGGAGTATATAGACTACTACCTGAGTAAGACTGCTTAAATTTCAGGTGAAATCAGTAAAATCAAGTAAATTAAGATTAGGATGTTAGGTTCATGGGAAAACATGACTTGCATATCACAGGAATTCATTTTATTAGTACTAAAAGTGGTTAGAAATGAGGGACACTAAATACTATGTGAATATTCATATATATGAATATTCATATATATGAATATTCACATATATATAGATATATACACTTACTGTCGTAAATTTGATATAGTTGCTGCCTCAGCATCCATTTTTAGGCCTTACATAAATTATTTTAAGCCCAGTCCTACCACCTTTGGCCTAGTCAAAACCTTACTTTTCCATGTAGTTGTTTACCATACAGACCACTTGTTCCTTATCTCTGTGACCCAAAACTCAATACACCCCACAGCTACTGACCATGATAAAATGTAATGAAGAGGGGAACTTATTTATTTAAACCACTCAATCTCCAACCCCCATGGGAAAGCCTAAGGAATAGTGCCATGGACCTTAATAAAGGCATAGTCCCGAAGATTCACCTCATTTCTGTCTCTCTCTCTCTCCCCCCTCCTTCTCCCTCTTTCTCTCTCCCTCCTTCCATCTGTCTGTCTCTCTTGCCAATTGAGCTCCCTGCTTCCCCCAGACTTCCTGTTGGCACCTCTAACCCCTCTGGGAACTGTGAATAATAAATTTCTTCTGTTACATATATTTTGCTTTCACTTCATTGTGTATCACTTGGCACACACTCTAACCTAGTCTTCTTTCTGGTCCAGGCTCTCTTAGAGAGTGGCTATTTTGACGGAAGTAAACTGGATACAGGTCATACAAGAGCCACAGAGGCATCTGCCTTTAAAAAACAGTTTTGCGTGAGGGCTACACCTGGTTGTGGGCCAGACACTTAAGCAGTAGGCTGTACACCAGGATAAAGAAGCATCCTGTGAAAGGTACACTGTAAATATCCATGCCAAATCTCTTGGATTCCTGGTCAGTGCAGGGCTAGAGTGTATGGCCACTCTTAAAAGAAAGACCTCAAGACAAAATTAAAAAGAAACCATAACAAAAATCACAACACTTATGTACATATATGTTCCATTGATTGTCATGATTGTTGGGGTAGAGAATCCAAAAGAATAATTACACGTCATTGAAATGACATTGGAATTTGTTCTAGGCTCACATTTAAATATAATTCTATTAGTAGGAATTTTCAGTCAAAATAAAAAGTTGTTATATGAAGAATGATTTGGACCAACAGAAACCTCTCTAGATTTGTTATTTTATGCCTTTGCTTACATTCTCCCTATTCACCCATTGACATACACCAGCCTGCACAATGGGCTCTGTCCTCTCACCCTTGCAGGAGATATGGTAGACAATAGCATTATGGGGATGCAGTCTGGCTCTCTATTCCTTCAGGAGGTTGAAGTTAGCCTGGTATATCCTGTTTGACAGTCCACTAGGCATAGTTATACTGTAGCCCTTCATCTGGATCACCAAATTGAGTTAACATGAAATGTTTGACTGATATGAAGTATGTGGAGTGATAAAGGATGTCTTGATAGGACTGACTTAACTCCTGGGTGGTCATTAGTGGAATAGGAATGGGGTCCAAAGTGAATGCCTACCTGCATAAGACTCTGCAGCTATGCACGCCCTGATCTTGTTTCTACGGGACATTTAAGACCCAAAACCACATAGTGAACGTATACCTGCAGGTTATCCAACTCAGAAGTTTTAATTCTTTCAATTCCATTTGCATTTTTATTTCTTATCAAAGTTATACATTTATAACTAGTTTTAATCAGGTAGAAGTACAAGGCTCAAAATAAAAAATAGACCACTTTCTGATCCTTTATATACTTAATTCCCACTCCACAGAGGCATCTTCCTTTAAAACTCTTAGCTTTTTCTTCTGCTATTTATTTCTGTATTTAGAAAAATATTGCTTTTTTTAGTTTTATATTTTGTTTATTGATACCCTCCATCTCTAACCTCCCACTTCCTATACCTGTTCCTTCCAATATAATTTTTTGTTAAATCACTCTACAGGGTTTTAATTTTAATAACTATGTAAATATTTTCCCCAGCTGAGCCTCTTAGTATATTCTGACTACATTTTCTTTCTTGAACTGCTTTTTGTTTTCCTTGGAGTTCAAAATTGACTATCACTCATTCATTACTAAATGCCTACCCAGGGCTATAAATTTCTGTAAACATAGAAGTGCATGTCAGTTCTTCTATTTTCCTTTTCCTCGGGAATGTTATTTTTCTTGGGGGCATTCCTCTGAAAGTTCCTTCCCAGCAGCCTACCCCACTCCCTCCTCATCCAACATTAACTGTTTTCAGTAGAGGCCTGCCGTGCAACTGTTATCCTGGAGCTTTCCTTCAGCAACATCCTGGCAATCTCCTCTCCCTTTCTATAGCGGATGCCCTGTTTCTTGAAATCCATATCTTATTCTTAGTTTAGGCCTTAGTTTAGATGGAGCAAATCTCTGACAGCTTATAAGAAAGGGTGCCTGGGAAATATGTTTTTTGAAATCTTGAATGTATGAAAATACCTTTATTTTACTCTCATGCTTAACTAATAAAAATGGTATCGCATTATAGATTAGAAATAATTCAATAATTTTGAAAGCTTTTTTCTTTTATCTTCCAGTCCCAATGTGAAAAGTACGATGCTATTCTTATTTCTGCTCCTGTAAATGTGACCTTCCTTGCCTTCTCAAAAGCTTTTAGGACCTTCTGTTTATTCTGGTATTCTGAAATTTCATAATGATACACACTTGTATAGGTATTTTTAAAATTTATTATACTAGACATTCAGAACCCGTATTCTTCAGTTCTGGGAATTTGTTTTATGTTATTTGTTTGATTTTCTTTCCCTTCTGTTTCTTTGTTATTTTGTTTTAGAATTTCTATTATTACTGTTACTTGAGGATGACAAACTGATGATTCCATACTTTTCTATTTCCTTCTCTATCTCTCTCAGAAACTTTAATTTAGGTATAATTTACACTTGATAACATTTACCAATTTCAAATATATAATTTAATAGATTTTGAAGAATATATATATCCATGTAACCACCACAGCAATCAAGATAATTGAACATATCCATCACCCTAAAAATTACTTTTCCTTTTACTTTGTAGCCAATCCCTTACCCCCTTTGCCCAGCCTTTGGAAACCACTGATTCACTTTCTTGGCTATATTGTTTTTTCTAGAGTTTCAAGTAAATAGAACCATATGATATATAGTCTTTGATATCTGCTTCTTTACTTAGCAAAACAATTTTTAGATTTATTATGCCTGAATCAGTTTGTTTTTCATTGCTGAGTAGTATTTCATTGTATGTATATATTGCAGTTTGTTTATACATTCACCAGTTTATGGACATTTATTTTCAGTTTTTGGCTATTATGAATATAAGCTATGTAAACATTCATGTACAAGTATTTTTGCAGGACATACATTTTTTATTTTCCTATTTAAATATTTAGGAATGAAATTGCTAGCTTGTATGGTAATCTTATGTTTAACTTTATAAGAAATTGCCAACTGCTTTCAAAAGTAGCTGTACCATTTTGCATCCCCATCAGAAATGTATGAGCGTTCTAGCTGCTGTGTATTCTTGCTTGCACTTGTTATTATCAGTCTTAAATTTTAGTCATTCTAGTGTGTGTTTATTAGTATTTCTTTGTGGTTTTTATTTGCATTTCTGTAATGATTATTTGATGTTGAACATCTTTTCATGTGCTCAATTGCCATTTTTATGTCTTTTGTGGTATAGTGTCTTTTTCAAATCTTATTTTCTATTGGGTATTTGATGTCTAGAGTTGCAAGAGTTCTTTATATATTCTGGGTACAGTATATTCAGATGTATCTTTTGCACAGGTTTCCTGTAGTGAATCTAGTCTAATAGCTTGTCTTTTCCTTTTGTTAATGGTGGGGTTTTTAATAAGCATATTTTCAATTTTGGTGAAGTCTGGTTTATTAATTTTCTTTTTATGGTTCATACTTTTCAAGTCCTATCTATGAAATCTTTTGCCTATCTCAAAGGCAAGATTTTCTCCTATGTTTTCTTTTAGGAATTTCATACTTTTAGTTCTTACATTGGGTCTACTTGTCCCATTTTAGATAATTTTTTTTTAATATATGGTAGGAGGTGAGGGTTGAGGTTCATTTTATTTTACGTGGATATCCAATTATTCCAGAATTCTTTGTTGAGAAGACTGTCCTTTCTCCATTGAATACTTTGAATTAAAAAGGATAGTCTTTTGTCAAAAATTAATCTACCATATGTGTGGGAGTGTATTTTTGCATTCTCTATTTGATTTCATTGATCTGTACATATATTTGTATGCAAAAACATACTGTCTTGATTACTGTAGCTTTATTGTAAGTTTTGACACCAAGGAGTGTAAATTTTTCCTACTCGTTCTCTTTCAAAATTACTTTGGCTATTCCAGGTTCTTTCATTTCCCTCTTCAAATTCTGAATCAGCCACTGGAGACTAAAGAAAGCCTTGGGAGGTAGGGATCCAGTTTCAATCTTCGGCATGTAGTTATCCAGTTTTTCCACCACTATTTATTGAAAAGGGATTCTTTCCCCCAGTGTATATTTTTGTCTGCTTTGTCAAAGATTAGATGACAATATATCAATGGTTTCATTTCTGGATTCTCAGTCCTGTTCCAAAGGTCTCTATCTCTGTTCTTGTGCCAGTACCATGCTGTTTTGGTTACTATAGCCTTATAGTAAAGCTTGAAGTCTGGTAGAATGATACCTCCCAGTTTGTTCTTTTTGCTTAGGATTGCTTTGGCTATACGAGATCTTCTCTGGTTTCTTACAAAGTTAGAACTATTTTTTCTAGATTTGTAAAGAATGATCATGGTACTTTGATAGGGATTGCATTAATTCTGTAGATCACTTTAGGTAGTATGGATATTTTAACGATATTGATTCTGCCAATCCACGAGCAAGGTATATTTTTCCATCTGTTTATATCTTCTGCAATTTCTTTTCTTAGCATTTTGTAGTTCTCCCTATATGTGCCCTCTTTCATTAACTATATTCCTAGATATTTAGTTTTCTTTGAAGCTATCGTAAAAGGTGCTGCATTTTTTATTTGATTTTCAGGTTGCCAAAGATTGAAACTGGATCCCCACCTCTCATCTCTTAAAAAATCAACTCACAGTGGATAACAGACTTAAACCTAAGGCATGAAATCTTAAGAATCCTAGAAACAAATGTAGGGAAGACTCTTTTAGACATCGGCCTAGGCAAAGAATTTTTGAAGAAAACCCTCAAAGCAATCACAGCAGCAGCAAAAATAAATAAATGGGACCTGATCAAATTAAAAAGCTTCTGTACAGCCAAGGAAACTATCAGTAGAGCGAATAGACAACCTACAGAATGGCAGAAAATATTTGCTTTCTACACATCTGATAAAGGACTGATAACAAGAATCTATATAGGACTCAAAAAAATCAACAAGAAAAAAATCAAATAACCCCATCAATAAGTGGGCAAAGGACATGAACAGAAACTTTTCAAAATAAGACAGAATAATGGCCAGGAAACATATAAAAAAATGCTCAACATCTCTAATCATTGGGGAAATGCAAATCAAAACCATAATGAGATATCACCTAATTCCAATGAGAATGGCCTTTATCAAAAAGTCCCAAAACAACAAATGCTAGCAAGGATGTGGAGAGATAGGAACACTCTTACCCTGCTGGTGGGACTGCAAATTAGTACAACCCCTGTGGAAAATAATTTGGAGACACCTGAAAGAGCTAAAAATAGAAATACCATTTGATCCAACAATTGCACTTCTAGGCATCTACTCAAAGGAACAAAAGACATTCTATAGTAAAGACATCTGCACTCGAATGTTTATGGCAGCACAATTCTCTATTGCAAGGATGTGGAAACAACCCAAGTGCCCTTCAATCCATGAGTGGATTAATGAAATATGTTATATGTATACCGTGGAATACTACTCAATTACAAAAACCAATTGTGATCTAGTGCCTCTTATATTATCCTGGATAAAGCTTGAGCCCATTCTCTGAAGTAAGGTATCATAAGAATGGAAAAATAAGTCCCACATGTACTTGCCTTCAAATTGGTACTAACTGATGAGCACTAAGGTGCTCACATGGTAGTAATATTCACTGGGTGTTCAGAGGGTGGGAGTGGGTAAACTCACAACTAATAGATGCAGTGAGTATTGTGTGGAGGAAGGGCACGCCTCTAGCCCTGGCTTGGGTGAGGCAAAGTCAGAACTTGTAACCAAAGTGTTTGTACCCCCAAAATACCCTGAATAAAAAAAAGAAAGCCCTAAGTGCCTGGCTTGGAATTTTGCTCCACTGTGGATGAATTTTTATCCAGAGCTGGAAAAGTAGCCTTGGGCCTTATATTCTTAGGTGAAAATAGAAATACCATAGAAAGATGATGGAATCAAGTTAGTTTGGTGCTTAGAGGTGGTGTGCAGAAGCGTACTAGAGAGAACTGCACCTAATGACCCTGCCCATTTGTAAAGCAGTCCGTCATTATCTTGGATGCTCAAATTGGTATTTTCTTGCTTTAGGAGGCAAAGAGCAGAAAAAAAGTTTTTCTGGCGTGAAAAGAGAAAGTTACCTAACAGTAGTTCTATATCTTCTACTTCTCAGAAGTGATTTATTTTATGGCTACCTCTGATTTTACACAGTCTTCTTCAAACAGCAATGGCTAAGATTAAACACTTTGCTTGTTGTTGCATTGCTTGTAGTTTGATTTCCAATGGTTTAATCCCAAGTATTTGTGATTTATGTTTGGCTCATGCCCACTAATCTAAATCTCCTTATAGATACTATTATAATCTCGTGGCTACATAGTTATTGCTCTGGAAGCTGATCCTCTTTCTTTTCTGTTTCATTTTATTGCTGTGTATATGAATTGCAACCATTCAGGTGTGTAGACAGACACAGGCACTATTTCTCTAATTTTGTACTTCAGGAGATTAATTTTCATTTATACAATAGACTTGTTCATTGAAATTTACAACGTTGATAACAGTCTTTATATGTCATTCTTAAGTAGCCTAATTAATGAGTTTCTCAACTTTTTTACCCCATTGTTGCCTTCTGCTAATGAGAGAAACAAAATACTAAGGAATAATGTTTTGTCAGATAGCACTGAGTTTTGAAGGGCCGCAAACCATTGTATATTTAAATTTGTTTGCCTCTAAGAACCAGGTTTTGTCCTGTGAGAGTGATATTGCCCTCTTGAGGATAGGATGTGTGGTCCAATTGATGCAAAATTGATAATTCTATGACAATTACAATGATAATAACTTTTCCTTATTGATTAGCCATTATGTAACAGACATTGCACTATATGCTTAACAAATGTCTAATTTAGCTCTCATAAAAATCTTGTGAAGAATGTATTATTCCTATTCTCTGAACAAAGAAACTGAGACAAAGTTTAACTTGTCTGAAACATATTTCAGAGTCTAAATCTCAAGATGACATGTGTGTCCTTGAAGAACTTCTACAACTCTTTTCTCACAAAGATATTATTCAAATTAATAGAAAAGTCAAACCATTTTGTGACTAGAGACACAGAGTATATTGTGGCACTGGAAGTTCCAACTTATTGATCTCCAGGAATGGCTCTGTCCTTCCTGTTTGGCATTACTTATAGGTCATCAAAGATTTTCTGGTCTGTGAATAGCTTACACTCTACTGGGAAGAACAACTGATAATGATTATAAGGAACTCTGTAAATATATTAATAAAATAATAATTCTGGAGAGGATTTCAAGATAAAAACATTCTTTTGTTTTAGAAGAATTCAGGCACAGTTTTCTTATATCCTGATACTCCTAAAGAGCTTTTCATCAATTCATGAAATAAATATATATATTTTTCTTTTTCTATACTTAACCTATTTAAAAAGATGAAAGTAAGTCCTCCAAATCCTGCTGCAGCCATTGTCGCAGGCATGATGTTGAAACAAAAGAAGCGGAATCAGCACCAGCCACTGCCGCTGCAGCCCCCACTGCCTGAGTGGGAAGAGACTGGAGATGAGGAGGATGGGAGTCCCATCGGACCACCCATCCTTCTCTTCCGATGGCCAGTGGAAAGCCTGGTGATGCCAAGTTAGGAAGCCATAGAGTAGAAGAAGATATTTGCAACAAATACAGCCAATAAAGAGCTCATGTCTAAAATATGTAAAGACCTCTTCCAGACAAGCCATTATTAGGAAAATTGACAAAAGACCAGAGCAGACACCTTATAAAAATGAAGATCTAAATGAACAAGAAACATGTGAACAAGTATTCAGCATCATTAATCATCAAATAAATGCAAGATAAAAACACACCACTTTGAAACTGGAATTCTTCTACACTGTTGGTAGGGTTGTAAAATGGTGTAATCACTACGGTGTATGGAGGTTCCTTAAAAAATTAAAAATAGAACTATCATATGACAGTCCCACTTCTGGGTATATATCCCCAAAATTGAAAGCAGAATCTTAAAGAAATATTTGTACACCCATGTTCATAGCGGCACTATTCACAGTAGCCAAGAAGTGGAAGGAACCCAAATGCCCGTTGACAGAAGAACGGATAAACAAAATATGGTGTATACACACAGTAGAATATTATTCAGTCTTATAAAAGAAGAAAAGCCACCACATACTACAACATGGATGAAACTTGAAGACATTATGCTAAGTGAAATAAAAGACAAATTCTGTAGGCCAGGTGTGGTGGCTCATGCCTGTAATCCCAGTACTTTGGGAGGTTGAGGCAGGAAGATGGCTTGAGGCCGGGAATTCAAGACCAGTTTGGACAACATAGTAAGATGCCCAGACACCTCTACAAAAATAAAAAAATTAGCCAGGCACAGTGGTATATCTGTAGTCCCAGCTACTTTGGAGGCTGAGGCAGGAGAACTGTATGAGCCCAGGAGTTCAAGGCTTCAGTGAACTATGATCACAACATTTCACTCTAGCCTGCGTGATAGAATGAGACCTGTTTCTAAAAATAAATAAAAAATTTTTTAAAAAGTCTCTAGTGGAAGATCCTTCTTCTTCCCTAGCTTCTGGCAGTTGCCTACAGTTCTTGGCATTCTTTGGCTTGCAGCCAGATAGCTCAAATCTCTGTCTCCATCTTTATATGGTATACTTCCCTCTGTTTCTGTCTCTGTATGTCTTCTCCTTTTCTTACAAGGGTACTAGTCATATTTGACTAAGTTCACACCACAACAGTTTGCTTTCTAGACTCTGAAAATTCGTATCCTTGTGCGCAAAATGCATTTACCCCATCCCAACATTCCCAACAGTCTTAGTCATTCCAGCATCAACTTTAAATTCAAAGTCCTGTCTAAATATTATAATCTCACAAAGTCCCAAATCTCTTTTTATATGTTATCTAAATGAGGTATGAGTGAGACTGTGAGTATAATCCATGTTGGACCAAAATTCCTCTCCATTCACAGACCTGTGAAACTAGAAAAAAGATTATCTGCTTTCAAAATACAATGGTGGGGCAGACATAGAGTAGGTACTCCCATTCCAAAAGGAAGAAATTGTCAGGAAAAAAGGCATCACATGTTCCAAGAAAGTTAGAAACCTAGCAAGGCAACTCCATTAGATTTCAAGGCCTTAGAATAACATTCTATGATTTAATGCTTTGTTCTCTGGACCTTGCTAGGGCAGCAGCCCCACCTCAGCACACCAGGGAAGTGGCTCTACTTTCTTTGGTGCTCAGAGTCATTCTTCCTTCATTTTGTCACATCTCTGTTTCTTTCATCTGATGGAATAAAATTCTCTTATTGGTCTTCTATGGATGTTAAGGTGATCCACACTGTTAGCCAAAAGGGTTCTCTATAGATCATTCCTGGATAACTCCATCTCTATTCCTGGCTTCTCCTGAGGTGCCTGATTGGATCAATAAATCGCATACTGAATCTCTTTAGCAGAAGGTTGTCCAGGCAGACCCTTGGCCCTATTTCCAGAGCATAGTATCTAGGGAAGTTGAGAGTTTTCCAAATCATCAAGTGCTGCTTCCTTTTTGCTTAACAATTTCTTCCTCAATTTATATCTTTCCTCTTGAATTTCTCATTGAGCAGCAAGAAAAACCAGGCCATACTTTCCACACTTTGATTGGAAATCTCCTCAGGTAAATATCCAAGTTCATCACTGATAAGTTCTACTTTCCACCACTGAACTGCACAGCACAATTCAGCCAAGTTCTCTGCCACTTTATAGCAAGAATCACTTTCTTCCAGTTTCCCATAACATCTTTCTAATTTCCATCTGAGACCTCACTCTTGAAGAACCTTAAAATTCATATTTCTAGCAATAATCTCTTCAAGGCAATCTAGGGTTTTCCCAGCATGTGCCTTAAAAATTTTCCAGCCTCTACCTATTTCCTAATTCCAAAGCCACTTCTACATTTTAAGTTGTTACAGCAGCACCCCACTTCCTGTTACCAAAATCTTTTTTAGTTTTCTGGGTCTATTGTAACAAAGTACTATAAATTGGTGCCTTAAAACAATAGAATTTATACATGCATAGTTCTGTTGGTTAGAAATCTGAAATCAAGATATCAGCAGATTTGGTTCCTTCTGAGTTCTCTGAGGAGCAGTCTGTTCTGTGTGTCTCTTCTAGCTTCTGGTGGTTTCTAGCAGTCCTTGGCATTCCTTGGTTTGTAGATGTATCCCCCTAATCTGCCTCCATCTTCACATGACATTTTCCTTGTGTGTCTCTTTTCTAAGTCATATTATATTAAGAACCCACCCTACTCCAGTATGACCTCTTCTAAATTTATATCTTAATTATATCTGCAGTGACTGTGTCAGGGTTGATTTCTGAGGGATGTTGTCCTAGTTCTTTGGCTCCTTGCTTGGAAAAAATCGCAAGCAGGGCTGGTGCAAGAGAGTGATGACAGACACCTAGCATTTCCACACAAGCAGATTTTATTGCAGGCTTTCAGTACACAAAGTGAAAGTACATTTTCTAAGGGGCAACAGGTCTATTTCTATGAGTGGAGAAGATCCTGGGGTTTTATCACACTTCTACTTTTATGTTTACACCTTATTATATGCTAAATGGTAGGTGGAATAGTCATTATCTTCCTGGTAAAAGGGTGGAAAGTTCTTAGAGCTAAGAGTCCTCCCCAATTTTGTCCTTATAGGGTAACTTCCAGAGGTTGCCATGACATTTGTAAACTGTCATAGTGCTGGTGGGTGTGATTTTTACTATGCTAATGTATGTTAATGGAGAAAAGGTTCCTTTTGGACATCAACTCCTAATTTTTGTGTGTGCTCCTGGTGGGAAAAAGTCCCTAACTTCAATTTTCTGCTGTTACAGGCTTGATTCTAGATCTTCATTGGCCTACTCAATTTTGCCCCCCTCCTCTTTTCCTGTGGTTAGGGCTACCAACCTGCACCTGTTCCTAACCCCATTTCAAAATAAGGCCACATTTATAGGTACCAGAGGTTAGGACTTGAACATACCTTTTTAGAGACAGAATTTAACACATAACACCTGTTCATGGACATGGATTATTCCAGTATTTGGCTGTTGTGAATAAACTTGCTATGAAAATTCATGTACAAGTCTTTTGTGTGTGTTTTCATGTCTTTGGGTAAATTGCTATGATGGAATTTCATGGATATATGGTAAGTTTGTTTAACTTTACAAGAAACTACCACACTGTTTCCAAAGTATTATTATACCATTTCACATTTCCTCTGGTTATGCACGAGAGTTCCATTGCTCTACATTCTTACCAAGGTTGGTCTTTTCATTGTTTTTAATTTTATTCTATTGTTTATAGTACTCTATCTCATTGTGGTTTTAATTTATTTACATATCTCTAATGAGTAATGTCATTACTCATTAGAGATATGTAAATATCTCAGAGAACATGAATGTCATTTCATGTTCTCCTGGTATTCTGCTAATATGGCAAATTGATTGCTTTCTAATGTTAAAAAACTTTGCATTCCTGGAATAAACATAAAGATTGTGGTTCACTTGATTTCCTAATATTTTCTTGAGAATATTTTCATTTATGTTCATGAGGGTTATTGCTTTGTAGTTTTCTTATGTTTTTTTGATTTTGGTATCAGAGTAATGTCTTCTCATACATTGAGCTGGGAGCTATTTCAAAGGGTTTATGTAAGATTGATAATTTTTTTTAAAGGTTTGATAGAAAATTCATTAGTGAAGCCATCTGGGCCTGAAGTTCTTTGTGAAAAAAATTTTAAACTATAAATTTATTGTTATTTTTTGGAAGATCTAGAACTATTCAATTTTTCTATTTATTTTGTGTTTGTTATGGTAATTTCAGTCTTTTATCAAGCTATGTGCCCACTACTTGCATTCTGCTTTTCTCGAGTTCATTTACTCACCCCTTCAACACACTCTTTTTGAAACTGGGGATTAATGGGGATATGAGTATTAAGAAGATTTTTAGAATTTTGTCAACTCACCTTCTTTCTCCCATAGTATTTCTGAGAAAACTAGTTTAGATGCCCTACAAATTTCTGAAATCTGTCTCACTTGCCTTTTGACTTCTACTTAACAAAGACATGGCATAAGGTTTTGTACTTTCTTTGTTTAATTTCTACTGATCTATTCTTTTTCTTTTTTCTTTTTTCTTTTTTTTGGCCTGTTGTTGTTGTCTTCCTCCTCCATTTACTCCCACAACCATCACCGTCCTCCTCCTCCTCCTCCTCCTCCTCCTCCTCCTCCTCCACCTCCTTCTCCTCATTGTTAGTTTTTCTGTGATTTGGCCTTACTTCACTAAAATATTACATTAAGAATGTTCTGATTTTTAAATTTTTTGGTATGTTGGACTATTACCTCTCATAGATTACAAACTATTGGTGGACAAAGACATTATATTACGTTTTTCATCTACTCCTCCCTAGGCTCTGGAGTATAGTAATGACTCAATGACTTGTTGGCTTTCAGTTTATTACAGTGTAAGTTATAAACTGAAAGATGAATCTTGGTTCATGATCTCTAGATTTTGTTCCAGTTTTTATAGTACTCCCTTTATAGGACTAAGGTTTTAATGAGTTTAATGATTGAGGGAAGTGCAAAAACCTATAGTAAACAGCCATCATATTTCATTATTTTCATTCTTATTTCCATTCCTATACTTTTAATCCTTTTCCGTCCTAGTTGTTGGAAAAATGCCATTTCTTTCCCTATTGATTTGGTCCTTGCACATTTAGTAAGTATTGATTCTCCCCTGAACTTTTTTGCTGCATTTCTAAGAGAGGAGAAGCTGAAGAGCTTTATGTTATTTTATTCAAACAAATAATAACATACCTGTTATTTTATAGAAAATACCTAGAATTTTCCCAGCTCTATAGTTTATAATTGCAATTTAACTACTTCTGCTATTGCTAAAGATAGGTTATCATCCTCCACTAAAATTATGTAGAAGATGTTGTTTAAAATTATGTTTTTTTTACTAACTGATTGTCTACCAAGATGTTTTGGTAGACTAACATGGCTTTTTAACATGTCTAGAACAAATAAGATAGAATTTTCTGTTTTAAAGTAGATTTTTACAAATACACGTTAATTTAACACGTTTATTGTACCATATAAATAAAATTTAATTCTAGACTTTGGTTACTTATTTGAAAGATCGAAATGGCAAACATACTTTAGTTCAAACTTAGGAGAGAGGAAATCACAGACTAATGAATAGGATGTCATTTTAAGTCTATAGTCTGAATTTGTGGCCTTGTATTTAAACTTCTTTTATATAAACTTGAATATGTTCTCTAATTTTTCATTACTTCACTTTTCTTATAGATCAGCTGATATTTACTCTAAGGAAATCAGGCAAAATTAAATTGAAATTATAAGAAGTTATATCATACCACTATTAACATGCTGTATTGTTTAGTTAGTCTCAGTTATATTCACAGTGAACCACATATTTTCTAACATTGTTTTCATTTGTTTCTGGGTGATACAAAATTTGTGTAGTGCTTGTGAAACTCAGTTACTTCATCCATTAATTGGAGATACTTAAAATAATAAATGAAAAAATTGTAACATGACTTCTCAAATTCTTTCTCATTCATCTAATTCTTATTCATATTCTTATATAAACTATTATATAATTTTTTTATTTTGGAAAATAAATAACTAAACTCAAAAAAATCTTAAAAAGTATAATTCTGAATGCACATATTACATGTTAGAGCTAAGAATATTGTAGATATTTGTTAAAACACTGGGAGCTGCAGAGAAATTATTAATATATAGTTATTTTGAGAATCCAGGCATGACCAACTATAATAGTGTAATGGTATCTCTTTAGCCACCTTATTAAAGATTTTCTGGGAAATATTCTCACAGTCACGTTGTTAAGACATAGTAATTTCACTGAGTACCAAGTCTAAATCCTCTGCTATGGCACTTTTTCAGAGGAGATGAATAAGAGTAAGTTATACATATCCTGAATTCTCCTAGCTTTATGATAACCTCTTGTTCTGAGTCTTCCGTATCTATAAGTTGCCATAGTGCTGTGTGTTACTTGTGTTTTTATAGGTAGTAAATGGAAAGTTTCCATAATCACCAGTGACTTACCAAATGCAGGGACCAGCTCACAGATTTATATTATACTATATGGACAACATAGAAGTTCAGCCCCCATATATCTTTATGGAACAGATGGAGCTCCATTTCAGGATGGCCATGAAGACATATTTACTGTAAGTAATAAAACGGAATAAAAGCTGTTAATATAAGAATACAGCTGGTAGGTACTTTGGAATGAATCCATTCTATGAAATTGGGCTCTTCCTATTGTAACACCATGTGCTCTGTAGAAGATCAATCAAAAGTAATTCATGGAAGTTTTTGCTCAAGCAGATTTAATACAAGTAAATCTGCAATATGGGAAGAGACAATAGCTAGAGAGAAGTACTAGCGAGTCAACATTTACTGTTTTTATGTGGGTAGCTGTCAGGAATAAGGACTTATGCCTTTCTGGTTCTGTAGATAAGGCTCAAAGTCAAGTCAAAAAGGGCAAAATAGAATTATCAAACAAGGACAAAGAAGTCATCAATGTTATTAGTTACTTTTATTAGTTATTAGTTGTTATCAAGTTATTAGACCATGGCTAGACACACTGACATCAGGATCTAGAGAGAAACAGAGGTAACAACTAGGAAGCCGGGGAGATCAGTGCAATGTTGTTAAACTGAAATCAGAAATATCATCAATCAAGGGCAAGGCTTGAGATGGGTCAAGCAGCTAGCACTTTATAGGTGCCTAATAATATCTGTTGAATGAATGACTGGATACATAGAAGGATTGGTTTGAACCAGGTGGAGACAGAGAATAAAATTACGATAAGGAAAGGTGCCCTTAAGTATCTTAAGTCTTCACAGGACAGCCACCTAAATGTAATCCTGGATGTTTGGTTTACTACAACCTGCGTACTTGGCCCACATACACCACAGGAGAGGCTGAACCACTCGGAACCATTGTTCCCATTAGATTAGTTTAAACTGTCCTTTCCATACTTTCTATATGAGTCAACATTTAAAGAAACTCTTTCTCGTGTTGATGATCACTGTAAGTAAAAGTGAACAATTGACTTCTTTTGCGTGAGTAAGAAATAATTTTAGAAATGACTATACCAAAAAGAGTCTGAGCTGTTTTTGTTGTTTTGCTATTTTAGTGTTTCATGTTTGCTTTTAAATTGAATTATACATTTACATAGTTTATAGGGCTAAATCACATTCAGTTCTACAGTATGAAAGGAGGATCTTTAACCCCCATTCCCGTTTCCTTCTCCTACAGAGAACTATTTTCATAGTTTGATGCTGTTTTTTTCTGAGTGCTGCTGCCTACATTTCAGCTCTTTCTGTTGCCTTGCCCTCCTTGAGTACAGTGTTGAATAAAAGTGGCAAAAAATGGTATCCTTGTCTTGTTCCTGATTTGGGGGAAAGCTTTCAGTCTTCCACCACGAACATAATGTTATCTATGGATTTTTCATAAATGCCCTTTATCGTATTTGGGAAATTCTTTTCTATTCCTAGTTTGTTGAATGTTTTTATCATGAAACGGTGTTGGATTTTGTCACATGTGGTTTTTTTTTTGTATCAATTGAGATGATTATGTGTCCCTCCACCATTCATTCTATTTATATAGTATATTACAGTGGTATTTTATGTTGAATAAATATCCATTCCTGGGATGAATCCCAGATGATTATGATGTATAATCCTTTTATCATGCTTCTGGATTCAGTTTGCTAGTTTTGTTGAAGATTTTTGTATCTATATTTATAAGGGGTTTTGGTTTGTAGTTTTCTCTATTTACATCTTTGGCTTTGTTATCAGCATAATGCTGACCATGCAGAATGAGTTAAGAAGGGTTCTGACCTCTTCTATTTTTTTGGAAGAGTTTGGGATGAATTGGTGTTAATTATTCTTTAAATATTTGGTAGAATTCACCAGTGAATACTTCAGTCCTAGGCTTCTTTTTATTTGAGAGGTTTTTGATACTGATTGAATCTCTACTTGTGATAGGCCTATGCATATTTTCTATTTCTTCTTGAGTCAGTTTTGGTGGTTTTTTGTTTCTAGGGATTTTTTCCATTTCATCTAGGTTATCTAATTTGTTGGTATACAGGTATTCATAGCATTCTTTACAATCCTTTTTATTTTTGTAAATTCAGTAGCAATACCCCTGCTTTTATTTCTGATTTTAGCAATTCTATCTTTTTTTCCTTACTTAGGCTAGTTAGAAGTCTGTTAATTTTGTAGACCTTTTTTGAAGAATCAACTTTTGGTTTCATTAATTTTATTTTTTTTACATTCTCTATTTTGTTTATTATCACTCTAATGTTTATTATTTCCTTCCTTATGCTAGCTTAGGGTTTAGTTTGCTCTTTCTTTTCTATTTCCTTAAGATGGAAAGTTAGGTTATTTACTTTATATTTTTCTTCTTTTTTAGTCTAGGTATTTATAGCTATAAGTTTCCCTCTGAGCTCTGCTTTCATTATATTCCATATGTTTTTGTATGTTGTGTTTTTGTTTACATTCATCTCAAAGTATTTAATTTTGATATAATTTCTTTTTTTGACCTATTTATTGCTTAAGAGTGTGTTGTTTAATTTACGCATATTTTTGAATTTTTCACTTTTCCTTCTAGTATTAATTTCTAGTTTCGTTCCATTGTGTTTTGACAAGAGACTCTAGATGATTTGTCTTTTAAAATTTTTAAGACTTGTTTTGTTACATAATGTGATTTATCCCGGCAAATGTTCCCTGTGCACCTGAAAAGAATTTTCTATTGTTGGGTGGAATGTTCTATAGATGTTAGGTCCAGTTGGTGTGTAATATTTAAGTCCTTTGTTTCCTTATTATTCTTTTCTCTAGTTGTTTTATCTACTTTTCAAGTAGGGTGTTGAAGTCTCCAACTATTATCATAGACTATCTCTCCATTCAGTTTTGTTAAATTTTGCTTATTCCATTTCAGTGCTTTTGCGTTAGGTGTGCACATGTTTGTAATTCTTACATCTTTTTGATGAACTGACCCCTTTATCGGTATATGATGTTCTGACCCCTTTATCAGTATATAAAGTCCTGATCTAAGCTGCTTTTAAGTGGATTTTGTGAAATTACATTGAAAATTGTTTCCTTGGCTCTTAGATCACGGTTGAAAGTTGTTTCCTTGTCTCTTTATAGATCATGGTTGGAGACATTGGAACACTCTTTAAGATTCGTATTGGTCATACCAACTGTGGATGCTCCCCTTCCTGGCACTGTAAGGAGGTAAGGATATAGCAACACCTTCCCATCCTTTGCAAAATCCTCTGCAAATTCATCTCAGGAATCAGCTCTCTGGGAGGCATTTAATGCCTACTGTGAGCTGATGGAATCAAACCTGGACATTTTTAGTCAGTGAATTATTCAAGGCAGCAGTATCATATGCTCTTATTAATTAATTAATCCATAATTGATGGAGGGAAGCACTTCGACCAAACAATCCTTTCACCCCTCCACAAAGAAAATTATTGAGACTCTGGATAAATTCATATAGCTTCTTGACAGAGTTGCACTACTCGTGAAAAGATGACTAGCTGTGTGTCATTTGCTTCAGAAAGATTGTAAAGAGAGACCTTTGCGTTGTAATAATCTACTAGACTTGAATACCAGCTCTGAAATTTAGTCTATTTATGCTAAGCAAGATAATGTCCCTTGAGTATTTTTTTTTTTTTTTTTTTGAGACAGAGTCTCACTGTGTTGCCCGGGGCGAGTGCCGTGGCATCAGCTTAGCTCACAGCAACCTCAGACTCCTGGGCTCAAGCGATCCTACTGCCTCAGCCTCCCAAGTAGCTGGAACTACAGGCATGTGCCACCATGCCCGGCTAATTTTTTCTATATATTTTTAGTTGTCCAATTAATTTCTTTTTTTTATTTTTAGTAGAGACGG
>CAUYSK010012485.1:0-144739 GCA_963575035.1 Avahi laniger
AGGGGGAGAGGGAGGGGGAGGGGAGGGGGAGGGGAGGGGAGGGGGAGGGGAGGGGGAGGGGAGGGGGAGGACGAGGGGAAAAAGATGAAGAGGAAGAAAGGAGGAAGAGGCGGAAGAGGGGGAGGAAGAAGAGGAGGAGAAGCAGGAGGAGAGGGGGAGGAGGGAAAGGAAGGGGAGATGGACGAGGCACCCTCCCAGGCTGAAGGTGGCCAGAGCTCTGTCCTCACAGAGGGTCTGTGTTATGCCTGGCACTATACTGGCCACTGGTGCCCTGCGTCACCCTTCCCTGGTCCTCACATGCCAGGAGTGTCTAGCCAGGTGCAGAGACAGACAAGGCAGACAAAAACAGCGTGGTGTTTGGATGAGAATAGGAGTTGGTGGTATAAATTAACTCTGCTAGAGTGTGCAGACAGTCAGGGAGGGCTTCCAAGAGGAGGCAATATCTGCCTAGGGAGGTGAGAGCAGCAGATGGGCAAGGGAAGGGTGCTCCAAGAGTCTGGGGGTGCGACAGCTGATTCCATGTTGCTGGGGCCTAAGGAGGGAGATGGGAAGTGGTGAGAGATGGAGTGTAGGGTCCCCAGGGACCAGCTCCTGCAGGACCTAGAGTGTCGGCCTGAAGAGCTTGACCTCCATCCTAAGTGCAACGGGCAATGAGGGCAGGTTTTTGTTGGTGGAGGGAAGTCACTGGGCATCCTGAGACTGTCACGGATGCGGGGTCCTGAGGTCATGGAGTCCAGACCTTTACCATACAGCTGAGGATGTGAGACCCAGAGAGGGGGATTGCTCACAGTCACTGGGCGCACCAGCCAGGGCTAGGAAAACCTCCCAGCCCACCCTACCAGTAGATTCTGGCACATGTGGCCCTGGCGAAACAGTGAGGGACAATAAGAAGGAATGGACTATTGATACGTATACGCAACCGCCTGGACGGATCTCAGGGCATTTTGCTGAGTGAAGAAAAAGCCAACCTCAAAAGGTCACATACTGTAGGATTCCATTTGTCTAACGTTCTTGAGGGATAAAATTACAGAGATGGCGAATGGATTAGTGGTGGCTAGGGGTTGGGGACGGGCAGGCCGGAGGGCAGGAATCCGGCAGCACAGGTGAGGCCACCACGGGTCCAGAAGAGTGGGGACAGTGAGGGCCGGAGGGGACCGAGGCAGCAAGCGCAGAGTGCTGATGAGTGGGCAGGGGGTGTGGCTCTAAGGGATAGCATGAGAGGGACCCTCGTGGCGAGGGATAGCTCTGCACCCCGCTCAGTTGCGGTGGTGGCTCTGTGACTCCGCTGCACGTGCGATAAAATGACAGCGCTGTGTACGCACATTGTACCAGTGTGTGTGTCCTGGCTTTGATATTGTCCTCTAATCATCTAAGTTGCGACTGTTGGAGGAGATTGCGTGAGGGGCGCACAGGTCTTTTCAACTTCCTGTAAACCTATAATTATTTCAAAATAAAGGTTTTTGAAAGACTCAGATGGCCATGCTGTGCGAGTCTATTTGCAGACTGTTCGGTCCTGTCGGTCGATGTCTGTCTGTCCTCCCTTCAGCTCCAGAAGTCTTCAATCAAGGAGGTGCTCCCTCCCACTTTATCATTCTTTTTCAAAATAGTTTTATTCTAGCTTCTTTGCCTTTCCACATAAATTTTAGAATAATCTTGTTTATATCTAGAAAAAAAATTGGGCTGAGATTTGATAGGAATTGAGTTGAAGCTGTAGATCAACTTCTGCGAATCTATAATTATCTTAAAATAAAAAGTTAAAAACTCTTAAAAAGACACAGAGAGGACCGTGGGGGTAGAGGGAGGAAGGAGGGAGGTGCTGACGTCTACTCCGAGGAGCGCGCAGTCCGGATGGACAGACAACCTGGGGCGGGGGGAGAGCAGGCATGAAAATGGCTTTTGTAGTCTTTTCACGGTTTGCAGTGTGTGGGGCTCGGTCATCTACCGCTCGATGGTTTTCCTGGTGATGTGGCAACGGACGCGCTGTCTCACTCTCCTGCCTGCGTCCTGCCTTCGTGCAGAGGACGCTGTGCCACTGGTGCGCTGGGTCAGGGAGGCTTCAACGTGCAGCCGCCTCGGCCTGTGGCGCCCTTCCCACAGGCTCCGCTGGCCTGGCCTGCCCAGGGGCTGCACGGAAACCAGTTCCTGGAAAAGAGAAGCAGCAGATAAGAGAGGCTGGCCCTCTGTGCTCACTGCCTTGCTGTTCCAGCTGTCCTTGTCGCTGTCCCCACCCTTCCAGACACCTGGCTGCTCCTCATGGCCCTGCTCGTGGTGCCAGCTTCCTTCCATCCTGCCTGGCTACCTACTGGGCTGTCTTGGAGACAGAGGCTCTCACAGCCGCTGAGCCTGGGGCCTTCCAGACCCAGCTGCCTATTATGTTTTGGGTCACAGGAGCAGCGCCCTACAAACTCAGCATGGCTACCAAGGTCTCCCTGAGACAGGGTGGAGTCAAACCTGGGCCCTCTGCCATACTCCACCTGCAGGAGGGGGTGGCTTCCCCAGTCCTCAGTCCCTTGCCAGAGCACCAGGGCGTTTGAGGAAGTCACTCCTCCCCCAGCCCCCTTGACTATCTGGGGAGCCCCTCGGGGTTAACCGAGGGAACAGCGGTGGGAGCTAGCGGACTGTGGATTGGCACTGCTGGCCATCGTAGGCGGTGGAGCATGATGGGCTGCTGCTGTTCGCGTCCCTTAGCCAGGATGTCCCCAGTAAAGGACGGGACCCAAGGAACAACACACTTGGCCAAACTTCAGGCAGTCATCTTAGCACTGGACGCCCTGCTCAACAAGTCGTCTCACCTTTATGTTCATTATAAACTGTTAGGCTATTACCTAGAAATTGTCCCCTTCAAGAGGAAGAATGCTGGTAATCTCCTGCCTCACAGACACCCAAAACATAAATCCAAATCTCACATCTCTGCGTATACTGAAGTCACAACACAGGCCTCACTGGTTCACCCCTTATTCCCTCCGGAGTTACAGACGTTACTGGTAGTAAGCAAGACACACATTTCACGCCCCAAAATACACAATGCTGAGCTCTTGGAAAAGGCCTTCAATAGAACTTTCATGTCTGATTTGTCCCAGATACCCAGTTTAATTGAAAGACATAATGGCCTCCTCAGATAACTTCTTTTAAAATTCTAATCCAGTAAACAAATCCCTAAAACGAGTCTCTATCTTGCCCCAGGCCTTATCCTATCTTTATAAATTTTCCTTCTTGTTCCCATCCCATAAGGGCTGGAGGCCGACAGAGGGTGCACACTCTCCCGGGACCCACATCAGATTGTCCCACAGGCCAGGCAGCTGCTCACCCGATAGGGGACCCATTTGAACTTAAACTTCCACCAAAACCAACAACAAAGAGCTGCCAAGTGCAGCTACACACCACTCTGGTGACTGTGGTCTTATTACCACTGGTTTGGGTGCTTTCATTGATTTGCAGTCTGGAGGTCCAAACTCCCCAAATGAGCTATTGTTTCAGCCAAACATGGTGTTAATAAATACTGAAGCCGACATCAACCCACGTTGAGTATCCACTGGGAAAGGAAATCCCAATCCCACATCCCAGGAGACACCGCCCTGGCCCAGAAGCTCATCCCTGGAGATGACATCGCCTCAGATGACATCACCCCAGCCCAAGACTTCATCGTTGGAGCTGACCTCGCCCCCTGCACTGGAGACGACGTCACCCCAGACACTCAGAAACCTCTACACATTCAAATCCCTCAGGTAATGACTGAGACCTCCTGCCTCTAACTCCACTCCGCCTGTCCATTCCGGGTTGACCCATTTTGCACTGATCTCTGTGCTGGCCACACCGACTCTGGGCAGCTTCCGGCCACTCAGGGGGCTCTCGGTCTTCCCCAAATGCCTGCTGTCTGTCTGCATTCCACACAGCTGAGCCTCCCAGAGCCCACCTCTCTGACTCCTGGACCTGGGTCACCAGACTTGGTGGGGTCCAAAGCAGTTGGCCACAGAACCTTTTGGCCACTTCCACCCTCCGTGGGAAGTGGTGCATTCTCCTACAAGAAGATGAGACAGAGCTTATCTGAGAGGACTTCACCCAGGTCTAGAGCAACTGCTCATTTGTCCCAGGCCATCTGTCTCTTGGAAATGACCTGACTCAACCATACAACGATGCTGTAAAGGTACTAGTGTCTGAGGATGATGGATAATCCCGCCCTAACCGTGCCACTCTTTCAGGGGACTTACTGGGAACAAAGCTGGGGAAGCAGCTCTAACGGTGAAATTTTAGGCACTGGGGCAGGCCAGAGGAGAAGACACTTTTTAGACTAAGGAGTCACCAGTGCTCCTGAAATCACTTAAGAGCAATATGTCAGTCATGGGCAGAACTTCAAAGCACGTCTCCACTCATGATCTCACTGAAGTCTTCCAACACATTTTAACAAAAGCAGGCATGAATTTTCCTACCTCATGGAGACTGAGGCCCAGGGAGGTGTAGGAACTCGTGCAGTGTCCTACAACAAATATGGATGAGCGATGGGGACAGTGAAAAACCATGGGCGGATGGCCCAGGTCAAAATCATGGTCCCAGATGATTCTGAACGAGTCACCTCACCTGTTGGGCCTCTTCATCTGTAAATGAGGGTAGTGATGCCCATGCCACAGGACTGTTTGGGGATCAAATCAGCAAATGTTTGTAAAGTGCCTGACTTGTTTCCTGGTGGCTTTGGAAGGGCTGTCATTCTGAGAACCCAGCTTCCCTCAGAGCATCCACACTTGCTACTTAGGTAGCTGGCCAGTGTGGGTGGGGACTGGGAAACGCCTGTGCCCTCCAGTTCTGCTAACGAGAACCCCTGGCAGCCAGGCGACCAGTGATGTCACGACGGAGGTCACCAGATGCCCTCCTCTCACACTGGGCGCGGCTGGGCCCCAGTACTCAGTTCTGTGCCCAGGGTGCAGCAGCCTCCTCTGAAGGCTGCCTCTGTCTCTCCATGGTTGGGCCTCAGCTTCCTGCTTGAGCTGATGCCACAATCCAGCTTCAAGTACCTTCAGAATGTGGTCCCTCAGCCCCTGCATATGGATCCTGGATTGCTGTGGGATCCAGGACAAGTTCTTAAAACTCTCGGAGCCTCAGTTCCCTCACCATTAGAATAGGAAGTATAAAACCTAGCTTTGAGATTGTTGTGAGATTTAAATGAGAAAACGCATGGAGAATGATTTAGCTTAGTAATTGGAACATTACAAGCACTGAAGTGTTACCTTTGATGACTGGGCACTCAGTAAAGTTTTGCTGAATGGACGAACATCCCCGTACCCATTTTACAGAAGAGGAAAACTGAGGCCCAGGCAAAGGAAATGACTGGCTCACACTAGTGGCTAGGATCTCGAGTGTTCAGAAGTCAAATCTCTGGCCCCATCTTTCCCAGTCTTTGTTCCTTCCAACGAGGCCCTTTCTGATTGGATTTTGGGGACACTTTTGGTCTCTCTGCCCACTTGACAAATCCCAGAGAGTGTCTGGATCCACCCACACAGCTGTGAATGGACAGAGGAGAGCAGACACAAGTCTTGGTCTTGTTCCAGCTCGTCCCCAATTCTGGACGTTCCAGAAGCCACACCCTGTCCCCAAGCCTCTCTTGAAACCTTGGCAGCTTTATCTGCAAAGGGGAGGGGAAGAGGGTCTGGGGTCAGCCAGGGAATATCAGAAGGAGGAAGAAAGCAGGTCAGAGAGGGACGGAGAACACCCCATGTGACCTCAGCCATAGCCCATGAGCACTAGCTGTCCTCCCAGACTGTAGACAGCCAGCGAGAACTGGCGTGCAGCCTCGACTCTGTCCTGAACCTGCTGGGTGACCTTGGGTAAACCATTTCTCCTTTCTGGGCCTTGGTTTCCCTGTCTGTGAAATGGGAAGTTGAACTAGGGGAGGGGTCCTCTGTCCACTGGTAGGAAGCAGGGTTTCCAGAATGAGGCCCATGACCTCCCTGCCCCACAGGCCCCCACCCTCCTGCAAGTGTCCAGGAATTTGGCCGAGGCATTTCATTTGTCATCCTGTGGTTCACAGGTACCGTGGCCGGCAGGCTGATTACTCAACAGGCTCATTACACTCCTCAGTGACTAACAGATTCTTTTTCTGTTTGTGTTTTAAAGCCATAGCAATACCGCTGGCTCTCAATAACTCCACTGAAATCACTATTATTCGGCCTGCCCCTACCCACATGAAAACAGAGCAGCAGAAACAGCCTTCCTTAGAAAAAGGGGGCCTCTGCTTCGCTCACGGTGGGACAGTCTCTTTGGTAATGAAGCCGGTGTGTGTCGGGGGTGGGGTGGATTTATGAACTGTTGAGAATCGTAGGATTAGGTCACTTCTCTGGTCCCTTCCAGCTCTGACCTACACATTGGACTTCACCAAAGGGAGGGGTGGAACGGATACCATCTTCCCTCTGAGTGTGGGGTTAAGAGCCTGGCTGGGAGTCAGAGAGCCTGGCTTTCGGTCCTGGCTCCAGCACCTGCTAGCTGGGTGACCTCGGACAAGTCACATCCTCTCTTTGGGCTTGTCTTCTTATCTTAAAAGTGGGGAAATGAGATGACCTTCCACCGGAGGTGGGAGGTGGAGAGAAGGAAGTAATGCACGAGAAGCGCTTGGCACAGGGTCGGGGCTCCAAAGCTGGGCGTGTCATTGTCACATCAACACCGAGCCCCTGGGCAGCAGGCTGGGGCACCACGGGATGGGGAGGGCGGTCTGGGGAGGAGGCCTGGGGACTTGGTGGGGGGTCAAAACCTCCAGGAGGACAGGCCAAGGGCTGTCACTGTCAAAGCCACCTGGCCTCTCCTTTCCTGGCCAGTTTTGTATGTCAAAACTACAAGGAACAAAATAACAGTCCAGCACAACACGGCGGCCCCAGCGTCTGCCATGCAAAGCTGCTGTTTGCTAAATTCTTCAGAGGCAGGGAGCAGGGGCTGCCTCTGATCCAGCTCCCCGTCCTCATTCGGGGGCACAGCAGAATCTTCCATCGTTGTTGGACTCCCCCTTCACAGGCCCCTTCTCAAGGATTCAAAGCTCCCAGCTCTGTTAGGAACCCACTTCTCACCTGCCGTAGGCAGGAGGACTTTGCCTCCATAACCATCTGTGGGCTCATTCCCCTCCACCTGTGGTTCTCCGTGCTGTGGGGCCAACGCCCCTTTGCTGTGCTGAAATGCTCTTCACAGCTTATATAGCCTGCCTAAACACACAACAAAAAATGCCAAGGTAACCAATGTGAGCTGGTAAATGTTTAAGAGTCATCTCTCTGAAGAAAAAAAAAAAACTTGATTTCTATCGTTTGCCAATTTCCATGGTACAAATACTTCCATCATGGCTGATTTCAAACTACCAACATGACGACACAGGGCACAGTCAGGAAGAAATGCACGTAATCTGCTCTCGTTTGACTTGGCTCTGGCACAACACTGAATAACACTGAAATTGAAATTCATGGAAAGTAACTTACAATAATAATAAATATACGTATTGGCCAGGCACAGTGATTCGCACCTGTAATCCTAGCACTTTGCGAGGCTGAGACAGGAAGATTGCTTGAGGCCAGGAGTCTGAGACCAGCCTGGGCAACATAGTGAGACCCTGACTCTACAAAAAATAGAAAAATTACCAAGTGTGGTGGTGTGTGACTGTAGTCTCAGCTATTTAGGAGGCTGAGGCAGGAGGATCACTTGAGCACAGGAGTTTGAGGCTGTTGTGAGCTATGATAACACCACTATACTCCAGCCCACGCAACAGAGTGAACTCTGTCTCAAAAAATAAAAAATGCATATTTTACTATTTTTGTTCTCAGGGCGAACTACCCTAGAAGACATAACGGAAGGGTCTGTATACAGGCTCACAGTGATTGCAACTGCTGTGTGCAGACTGGCCAGGTGTCCCATATCGGTCCTTGAACATCATGAGAAATGTTGCCATTGGTGACATAATTTTGTGAAACGGTGAACCAGTCTCAATAATGTTCTGAATAAAGGACAATCTTCCTTCAATTTACAAGCTAGTTGTAGTCCTGGCAAATTCAGAGTATGTTAGGATTATGCTAAAAAAATGTGCTTATATATAAAACAGAGTTAGGTTAAAGCCACAAGTAATTATAAACGGGCTTTTCATTCACCCCAATGTCCCACAACACTTTCAACTGTCCCCACTCACAAAATGCCAGTGGAGACCCCAATCACTGTGACATCTAAAACACACTTCCACAAATTTCCAGTACACTCCTCAGTTTGGTACTTGGCACCTACAGAGACCCACTGCCCAAAGGTGCACCCCTTCACCTGGGGCCGGCCACTCTCTAAGACCCTACCATGTTATGAGCTTTGCTAATTTGTTCATGCAGTTCCATCCGCCTGGAATTCTGTCTTCCAAATTCTGACCTAGAGTTTAGCCACCCATCCACCCATTCATCCGTCCATCTCATCTGTCCCAGCCCAGTACAGGGACCTAAGGACCCAGGATGAAGCCAAGCTGACCCCTATCCTCAGGGAGCTCCCAAGTAAGTGGAAAGTCAGGGGTACTGATAGACATCATGGACAATGACAGTGCAGTGTGTCGAATCAGATGACAGAGGTGGGTGTCTTTGGCCAGGGTAGCTTACAGGTAGGAGCACCAGTTTTGGTCTTGAACACTTGAGTCTGATCCCTACCTGGGCGGGTACTTACTGTGTGACCTCAGCAGAGCGGCTTCAATCTCTGGGCTTCAGTTTTCTCAGCAATAAGATCTGTGGAGGTAAAAAACTCGATGCCCCAGGGCTGTCGTGCCTATAAATTGGGACAAAGATCACGGTGGGCCCACATTCCCTGGCTCGGAGAATCAGAAATGGCCGGTCGCTGGCTCCTTCCTAGTAGCCCCGTGTGGCCAGCTGCTGACTCCTGAGGGTAAAGGGGCTGTTCTGTGGCAACCAGGTTGGGCAGAGTTCTATTGATGGGACAATTTATAGATTGTCCTGGGCTTCCCAGACCAAGATTTGGAGTTAACTTCCAGGGCTGGCCCAGTGTCCTCACTGTGTCCTAGTCTGGCTGGAGTGACCCCGTGCTGGGCGGGATGGTGGCCAGGTAAGGGCGGGCGAGTGAGTCAGTCGCCACTCAGAGGCCCTCTGGGGCTGCCACTCACCACGCTGAGCCCCTGCTCTGGGCCAGCCCTGAGCGTCCAGTGATGCAGCGGACACGAAGATGCCCTGAGCCCAGGGAGCTCCCGGGCTGGTGGGGAAGGCAAACACATCACTGTCCTCCGCGTCCTCCTGCTTGTCCATATCCCTCACCAGCAACTTCCATGCTACCGGATGGCTATCGGCCAGCTTCAGTCCCTATCACCCGCCACCTCTCGGCTGCCCCCAGCCCCCTGACCTCTGTCCTCCTCGGCCCCCTGGCAGCCCCCACGCCCTCCTCGGGAGGAAGGCCCCCTCTGCTCCTTCTCCGCTGCAGCACGCCACCCTGGGGAGGAGGAAATCGCCCCACTTCCCCGTCTTCCCCCAGCCCCAGTGTGCTCCTCGCCCCCGGCCTACAAAATAGCAAACAGCTGCTGTGACCATGGGCTGCCCAGACCCCAGGGGCCTGGGGGAAGCGGGCCAAGGGGAACTAGGAGAAAGAGCTCTTAATAACATACCTTCCCCAAGCTGCTTCCAAAGAAACTTCTCCTCACAAATCATTCCATAAACACTTAGCAGGCTCTCAGGAAAGCGTGCACAGCTCTCACCCGGCTATTAGGAGGCTCCTCACAAGTAAATTGAGACCAGGCAGCGGAGGCCCGTGCCAAATCCCCCTTCCTGCCCTCTTCCCACACGGCCTCCTCCCCCACCCTGGGTCCTTCGGCTCCAAGGGCCGGGGTCTCCTCCCCTGCTGTTTTGGGCCTCTCCGCCAGCTCTGACCCTCTCCCTGCTGGGCAGAGGGTGCCCTGTTTCCCTGGAAACCAGCCCCCTCCCCACCCAGGAGGCTGGGTTTCCAGAGAGCTCTCCTGGGCTGCCGTGTAGGCCCAAATCCCACCGAGACTTCCGAGGACCACAGCACCAGGCCAGGCGTGGACAGACTGGGCCGGCCCACACCCCTGCTCCGTCCCAGCCACCCCTCAGCGGAGGCTGCTGGTGCCTCTCAGGCTGGGGCTGTCGATAGGGAAATAACTCCAGGTTCATCCAAGTCACGAGCTGGAAAATCCCTCCCATCCAACAATCCCCCCCGAGGGACAGTGTTGTGCAACTCACTCAGCTGCTAATATCCAGCTCTTGGCTAATATCCAGCACGGATCGGGGAATGACTTGATCGTTCATAAGTTGACACATTTGCTTTTAGGTTCGCAGCTTGCTCGTGTAACGACTTTCACTGGGGTCTTTGAGAACAATAGTAGGGCCGGTGCCCCAGTAGAGTTCAACATGATTGGCTTTGGAAGATGCTTCAAGAAGGACTGCCCCTTTTGCTGCCCCTTTTTCTTGGCTTATCCAATGTCATTTTGAAGAACAAAAGGCTCTATTGTAAACAGAAATCATCAGTGAAATAAATAAAGCATTCAGATGAGAATAAACACGTAGATTTGTGGGCACTGAAATTAGCAGTAGATGGGCTTTGAGAGGCAGGCCCTGGGCACAGAGCTTGGGCCAAGTCCCAGCTCACCACTGATTGGAAGGCGGATGGTGAGGCCCCTGCCAGCCTCGGCTCTGCGATTCTGAAATGGGGTGGGACCTGCCTACCTCCCCTCACTCCACCACCTCTGCTGCCTCTCCACATGCGGTCACTGGAGGCCTCCCAGGGCACCCAGAGCCTGGGGCCCTTGCCATGGAGTTCAATCATGGGGCGCTCATTCAGTTCTTCAGCAAATATTTAGGGAGCCTCTTCTGGACACAAGGCGCCAAGTAAGACGCTGACCATGACAGACACAGACCTGTCCCTTGAGGTGCAAACAGAGGGGACAAGCACAAAGGCGTGAGTAATGAGTTGCAGTTGTGGTAGGAGTCACACCATTCCTGAGTCAAAGGATGGAACATTTCCTTCCTCAGGGCAGGGATCAGGCCCCAGGCTCTAAGCCACAGGGAAACAGAAATCCAGGCCCAAGATACCGGTGAGAGGCATCGGGCTTCTGGCATGCTTGCTGCAGTGCGAGAAAGAATGGAAGAAGGAGTGGAGTCTAGACCTGGGCCCACTATGATGATGATGGCCACGAAGACGGTGACAATGACAATGATGATGATGATGATGATGATAGCTACCAGTCCTGGGGCACCTCCTCAGTGCCAAGCACCGTGCTTTACTTTCACTATTGATAGTTCCCATCACAACTCTGTAACGTACACACGGGACACTGTGATGTGAGTTGCCTCGTGTCATACATCTTGGAAACAGGAGGAGCAAAATGGAAGCCCAGCACTGTCTGACTTTAAGAAAAAATGACAGCAGATCCCTTCCCGAAACCCACACCAGAGGAGTCACCTCTGGAAACTGAGCAAAGTGGGCACCACCCCACAGCACGTGATCTGTGGGACTCAGGACAGATCCTGCAGCCCCTTCCAAAGCCATGACCTCAGACGTCAGGGACCTGAATCTTCCCCATCGGTGCCCTGCCCCTCTGCGCCTAGCATTGTCTTCCTCAAATACCTCGGTCCCCTACATACCCCTGGGGGGACAGGGGACCTCCCTCAAATAGAAGACAAATTGAAGACTCAGATAACTACTGAGTTCAGAGTCTCTGGGTAATTCACGTCCTTTTCCTTCAGAGTTAGATGTGTCCTTGCAACCTGCGGCCGAGTGAAAATCTCCCAACACTCCACTACTCCGCAGTGGCGGAGAGGAACAGGTAACTGCAGTAACGGCTCCTGTTTGGCAGAGGGAAGGAAGGAAAACACACACAGGACTACAGTCCACAGCGCTGACCAGTTCCTCACGAATGGGGGTGGCGAGTCTCCAGTCCTGGGTGGAGGAACGAGTGGCTTGAGTGCAGCGGAAGGAAGAACATGCTCCTGCCCCAAGGTGTCCACGCCCTAATCCCTGGAGCCTGCGAATGTGCCTTGGTAAAAGGCAAAGGGGAATTAACATCACAGATGGCACGAGGGCTGCTAATCAGCTGGCCTTAAAATAGGAACATAATCCTGGCCTCCCTGGATGAGGCCACTGTAATCACAGGGTCCTGGAAACGGAAGAGGGAGGCGGAAGAGTCGATGTCAGAGTGACGGGATGGGACACAAGAGAGGCTCAGTCGGCCCTTGCTGGCTTTGAAGAGGGAAGGGGCCGCGAGCCAGGGCCTGCAGGCAGCCTCTAGAACCGGAAAAGGCCAGGGAATGCGCTCTCCCCGAGCCTCCGGAGAGGACTGCAGCCCTGCTGTCACCTTGGTTTTAGTTCAGTGGGGCCCATTTTAGGATTCTGGCCTACAGAATTGTAAGATAATAGCTTTGTGTTGTTTAAGTCCCGAAGTCTGTGGTAATCGTTACAGCGGCTGCAGAGAATCAAAACAGAAAGCAAAGCAACCAATCCCACTATCGCAATACTGTTTCGGGTGCTATTTTTATGCCTCTGGCTGGGCACTGAGCAGATATTGCCACTTTGGTCCCCCTAACAATCTTGGGAGAAGGTGTGATCATCCTTAGGTTACAGGTGAGAAAACTGGCACTCAAGTAACAGCCAACTTGTCCAAAGTCAACTAGCTGGTAGGAGAGGGAGCCCAAACGCAGACTCCCCCCTGCCTGGCCTCGAGCCTTGCCCCACAGACCTCTCCTGTCTGCTTGAGCCCTCCAGCGACAGGGGCTCACGTGCTGCAAAGCTTCCTGGCCTCACTGCTCCCTCCGGGCCTCACCCCCTGCGGGCCCTGGTGTATGAGACAGCCCAGTGCAAGAATGCTGGACGCTGGGCCAGCCAGCGGGCAGTGGATCCAGGACGCAGTTGCCTTGATAGTGGGCCGAGGCTGAGCTTCCGCACTCTTGGGGAGCAGGCTCTTTTTATGAAAATCTAGACTTCTGCTCTCCCCTCCTGCCTCCAGCCTCCAGCCTCCAGCCTCCAGCCTCCAGCCTCCATGCCCCTGAGCTGAATTGCAAAGGTATTGGAATGTGTTGCTTTGTACTCAGTGGAGGAATGGGGCTTTGTCTTTCAAGATTTATTCCTCTCTCTGTCGTCAGCTCCACTCCCATCTGATCCAGGAATGTCCGAGGGGTGGCCAAGGTGAGGAAGGGCAACTCTAGCTCCTCCGATTTCTTCCTGACAAATGTAATATGGGTCGGGAGGCCACAGGGGAGGTAAATAGATCCCTAAAAGTGCCTCGTGTGCAATTTGGGGCTGAGAGTAAGTTCACATAGAGATAGGGCTCCGTGAGCACCCCCAGGGGCTGGCCCAGCCAGCTGGCAGCCAAAATACAGCTGTTCCCCAAACACGTGGAGGCCCTGGCCCAACCCCCCTGGGTGGGAACAGTCCAGGGTCGCACAGCCCAGACCACAGAACCTAAACACAGACTCCAGAGGTCAGATGAGACCCAGGGGAAAGTCTAATCTGACCTCTTCATTGGCCCAGAGAAGGGAGGTAATTTTCTTAAGGTCACACAGCAAAGCCAGGACTACTGCCTCACCAAGCCTCAGTTTCCCAGGGGCAGGAGCTCCAATGAGGCAGAAATTGCTAAGCGAATGTGAGAGGGAAATGCAAAGAGCCCACCATGGACTGGGCACACGCACGGTGCTGAATGCTTGGCAAACCTCATTTCATTTCATCCTCACAACACTCTGTGAAGTCGTTGCCCACATTTTACAGATGGCAAAACTGAGGCTCAGGAAGGGCACTTTTCAGGGGGATAAAAATCAATATCATAATATGGGTAGAAGTCACTTGGGTATTACATATGGGGAAATAATTGAGTTGTACACATAATATTGGTGCAGTTTACTCTCTGTCAATTACACTTTAATTTTTAAAAATATTGTGAAACTGAGGCTCAGAGAGGGTAAGTGACTTTTTCAAGATCACACAGCTGGTGAGTGGCAAAGCTGGGCCTTCTACTGGCTTTGTCTGGCTACAGAGCTCACAGTCACCACCGCTCACCACACTGTTGTGTCACATGTCAGCGCCATAGTGATGCTTTCTGTATTTCAAGTTTGCTCCAACTGCTAAACCCAGACCCAAGGGAGTGACTGGGAGGCCTGGGAGGCTCTGTGGAGAGGTCTGAGTGCAGACAAAGGGCAGACACAGGCTGGACTGTGGCTCCCCAGGCCCTCAGTTGGTCCCCTGTTCAGTCCGTAACCTGAAGACCTGCAGACAGTCCTGGTGGGGGTCTCAGGGTGGACAGAAAGGATGCCACCCACATTGTGGGCTTTGGCCAGGTGGGAGGAGGAATTTTTATGTCCCCCCATCTGTCTGGGGCTTGAGGGGCTCCTTCTTTGGGCGCAAGCCCTGAACAGGGTCCTCAGCTGCAGGACACACACAGGAGGTCACTCAGTCACTCAGCAAATGCTTGTCAAGGGTTCTCTCTATGGCAGGCTCTGTCCTGGGCTCTGGGGACAGAGACATCAGACCCAGTCCCTGCCCGGGAGTAGTCCCTAGGAAGTACAGGAGATGCAAGAAGAGATAAACGACAAAAAGCAGAGAAGCTGGCACCTTTACACGTACACAAAAGGTGCCCCTTCCTCAGAGCAGAAAATTGTCTTAATATGCCTAGACTGGTATAGGGGCAACTGGCACAGCTGCGTGGCCCTCCTGCACCCCAGATCTCCAGGCCCAAAGCTGGCTGAGGTCTCTCGGACTCCGAAGCTGTACTTTCCTGCAGCTCCACACAGGCCCGGCCCCTCCCTGCCGCCCGCACCCTTTCCTGCACTGGCTTCTACACCCCCACCCCCTCCTCCATCCCGGGCCGGCTTCCGTCTGGGCCTCCTTGCCTCCCCAGCATAGGCAAGGGGGTCCTGGATGGGGGCTCCCCAAGGCCCCCGCCTGCCTGGGACGGTCTGGGTTCTCTGCGTGAGAGTGTGTGCAGACCTGGCCCTAGAGCCAGGGCAATGGTCCTTGAAGTGCACAAGAGCATTCCTCGTCAATGTGACGTGACCATAGGGGTCACTTGGAAAGGTTGGGACAAATGGGTCGTGGGAGAGAACAGGAGCGTAGCAGGAGCCCCTCCCACCTGCACAGTGGTTTACCCTGTACAGAGCCAGTTTCCATGCCTTGGCTTCCCAAAAGAGCCAATGAAATGAACGAGTAAGGCAAGGGAGACTCAGAGAGCTCAAGTCACTTGCCCAAAGTCACACAGCCACACTGCAGCCCAGTTGAGTCTGCACCCCAACCCGCCCCTCTGTCCCAAGCCTCCTTCACCACCCACAGCCCCTCCTGGCTCACACGGGTGGGCTCCAGGAGGCAGGGGGCCAGGCCCCCCAGCTGGGCCCCACCAGGAGCACTGAGCCATTGGAGTTGGCGTTGACGATGGAGCTGCCAGAGCTGAGCTGCCGTCTGCCGGGAGGAGGTCACGGTCTGCAGATGCCATGGTCTGTTGGCTTTGCAAGCAGGATGACATGGGGAGGCCCACCTGGCCTGGGCTGGGGGGCTCTTGGCAGAGACAGGGAATACAGCAGCGCCACCTGGGCCCTCCTTCTTCCCTGTTCTTGCTAGAGCGTGGGGGCAATAGCCCACCAAAACCTCCTTTGCAGGGCCGGCAGGTGGGTGGTGAGCTGGATGAGTGGTTGCCTGGAGGGGACGATGGGGACTTCAGACCAAGGGTAGCATTCCTCAGCCCCCTTGGAAGGCCAGAACTAGCAAGCACAGAATAGCAAAGCATGGACACTCCGGAGCCACACTCCTGGGTTCCAACCCAGCCACATCTCTGTGACCTTGGGCAAGGTCACCTTTACCTCTCTGTATTTCAGCTGTCACATCTATAAGATGGGCCTAATATCGATGTTTAATCTCATAGGGTTGTTATGACAATTAAATAGTAGCTCTTGCAGCCAGCAATCAGGGCTGGGGGCTGGGATAAGCACCTAGGTCTCCTTTCAACAAAGGTGCAGCACATGCATGAGAAGGGCTACCTTAGAATTGCTTCCAAAGCCCCTTCCCTCTCCAGGCCTCAGTCTTTCCATCTGCAAAGTAGGTGGGTCAGCCTACTAGGTCTCCAAGTCCATGAGGGGTTAGCTACCCCAAGCCCTGTGCCTCCTCAAGCGCTGACGGGGGATAGAGCAGCAGCAGGACTACACGGGGCCAGCCCGTCCAGGGCCAAGCACAGGCTTTCTTTCCCAGAGGGAGGGAAGGAAAGATGGTCTCTTCAAGGGTATTGGGAGTGGTGGCAGAAGGGGAGGGGATGCTCCTGGGGAGAGGTGGGGGACCCCCATGTCACCTGCCCAGCTAATGAAGGCAAGGCCCCTCTGGCAGTGGGAACAGGATCAGGACTGGGGCACCCCCAGTTGCTCCCCAAGTCAACTTCCTTTTCAAAAACAAAAATATGGCAAAATCCTTCTCTCTGGTGTGGATTGACAAAGATTACAGAGCCATTTGGGACCAGACAGATGTAAGCTCCCAACCTGCCTCTTCCACTTAATGCTCTGTGACCTTGGTTAATACACTCAACCTGTCTGTGCCTCCATTTCCTTAACTGTAAGATGGGGCTAATAGCCCCTCCCTCGCAGGGAGATGGCACATGGGAGAGCTACCTAACCAAGGTTGGTACTCAGACGACACTGCGGCTTTCCCCTTCTTTGGTGATTCAATCCAACCACCTTGATGCCACCTAAAATGGACTAAGCCCTGGTATGGGCTGGGGACCCGCGTGGACCAGCCTATGTCCTGCTTTTGATGAGCTCAAGGGCCCCAGGAGAAGCCAATGCTGTGGCCAAATGTAGGGCTGAGTGAAGGCTTCATGCTGAAGGTGACTGGGTGTTTTTTGTAACTGCTGAAGTTGAATGGTCGGTACATTGGGTGCATTATACTCTCATACATGATTTTGTGTACGTGTTAAATCACCTCAAATACTACCACCTATATGTAACAGTCTCCACCAGACTTCACAGGAAGCATTTGAGAGTCAATCCAACTTTGTCTCCTCTGGACAAGCTCCAGTGTGTGCTGAGAGCAGGTGGCTCTCCAAGCAGGGCCTGCCCCCACGGGCCGGCCCCATGCCTCTGGCCAGGCAGCGGGAGATGATACTGGCGCTTGGAGCCGCCTGTTGGCTCGTGGCCACTCTCCCCTCTGCTCCTACCCTGGGTGGCCTACAGGTGGGCTGAACCACAGGGGGCAAATATTTGCTGACCGAGGGGATGTTTTGTCACCGAAGACCACGCAGCAGGTGTCTGCATGTGAGGGAGGTGAAACAGGGGGCAGTGGCCGGGAAGGAATCGCCTGAAGCCTCACACCTGTGGGGAGGCCCAGACAGTGGGTGACCCGGCCCCAACCCCAGTCAAGTTCAAAGGCTGAGGGAGATGACGGGGGCCAGATCGGGCACTTGAACAGCAGTGCACAAGAAATAAAGATGTCATCAAAGGCTGGGATGACAGCTCCGCAGCTGCGTCTGAGCCAGAAAGAGCCAGGCACGAGAAGGCAGGCTGGGTCTCCACGATAGGGCGAGGGAAGGGCACGAGCTTTCCTGGGCGGAAGGCAGGGTTGAACGTGAGTGGAGGGGAGCGAGGCATGTCAGGGTCAGGCATGCACTGTGCTGGGCAAGGGACCCCGCACGGTCCCAGATCTGCCCCTGAACCTGCGCAGCCTCCCGGGGCACTCCCTGCCTCTGAGGGCCGCTTGCGCGGAGAAGGGAGAGTGGGGCCGTCGGCAACGGGGCTGCGGCATGGGAACCTCCCCTGTTCCCGTCTGGGATGGTGAAAGGCTGTCAGAGCTTGGAAACTTGGCATCTGTGGGGTGGTCTTGGCAAGCCCCCTACCCTCTCAGGCCTCAGCTTCTGCCAGCCGACCTGAGGTTGGTGGAAGTGTCCAGTGGGACGATGTGTGTTAACGTCCTTGGTGAGGGGCCCCCTTCGTGAGCTTTCCACTGTCGCTGGTATATAACCTCAGGGCACCAGCGTGGCGCCCTGGCGGGGCTCCAGTGGGAGCAGAGGTGTGGTCTGCTCAGATAAGGGGCCCCGGCTCCCAAACAGGATGGCAGCGGCACCATTGCTGTGTGATTGTAGGCGCCATGACAACAGTCAGGTGAGCCAGGAGAATAATAATAACACGGCGGCTCCTTCCTGCTGCCTGAGATCACAGATGGGAAATGCGGGTGGGAACGCGTCGGGCCGGGTGCTGGCCAGGGCCGGTTGCCCTCCTGCCGCCTGCTCTAGGACTCTGCGTGGATGCTTTTGGGAAAGCCTGGGCAGGGGGCTGGTCTCAGCTAATGGCGCCCAGCCTCCCCGCAGGTGGGCCTCTGGGTAGGGCCGGGGCACCAGTGCTTTGCTGGGCAGGACTGGGAAGGCCCTGTCCCTGTCTCCGCGTGACCTTGGAGGTCCCCAGCCCTCTCTGACACTGGGATGCCCACCTACATAAGATTTCTTTCTGACTCTAGTGTGATCCTGACCGGGGCCGGGGCTGAAACAGGCCCGGGGAGAGCTGCGCCACTGGCTCAGGCGCTGGCCCCAGCCGGCTCCCTGCGGCCTGCCGCTCCGCCTCCCTCGTCTGGGCATTGCCGCTCCTCCCCCAGGATCCCCACTCCCCGCGTGTCCCACTCCTTCCAGAGGGTGCAGACATCACCCCCAAACAGACGAACAGGGCTCCTCCTGCGAAGCTCTGGTGGGTGCCTAGCATCGAGGAGGCATGCGGGAAATGCTCACTTTGGGGCAGACAGAACAGCACGTCGATGCCCAGAGGCCCGAGGAGACCTGGCCAATTGGGCGCCAGGGTGTCTCTGGTGTGGCTCAAGGACCAAGACAGGGTTGGGACGCAGTGGCAGGAGGCGGGCTGGAGAGAGCATGTGGGCAGATGGTAGGGCCTTGAATGCCAGTGATGCTTGTGACGGGAGGCCACCACATTGGCCACATTTGCCGGAGGAAGGAGCTCTCTGTCCACAGCATGGGGGCACAACACAGGGCTGAGGATGCGGCAGAGAGCCCATGGGCATTAGGCCTGCAGAGGTGGCTGGGCGGGTAGGAGGGGGAGGGAGGGAAGATTCCAGAGCCTTGACAGAAGTGTCAGGATGCCCCAGAGAATGTGTGCCCGCCCCTCTGGAGAGGAGCCTTGCGGGGCCCCAGGGTCTCCCACCATGGGTGAGGGGAAGGGGTCCAGCATTCAGTAGCCTCAGCGTGTGCTCCCTTGTACAGCCTCAGGGTGCAGATAGGGCTTTCCTGAAAGGGTCTGGGGTCCACGGACTAGGATGGTCCACAGACTAGGGCAGTCCATCTGGGTGGCACCTCAGGCAGGGGCAGCGTGCAGATGGGAGCCCTCCCTCTTAGCTGACACACAGCCCCTGCCCGGTCTCTCCTCCAACACCCAGTCAGAGCGGTTCCCTCTGCCCAGCATCCTCCTGCCTACCAGCCCTCCTCTGTGCCCCAGGACACAGCTCCATGCTTCGGGATTCAGACCAAGGACAACTCCTCCCGTCAGCCTCCCTTGCTTCCCCACCCTGGGTTCCCACAGTTCCTGGGCTTCCCAGCTCTGACCACACCGCGCTGTCACTGTCTGTGTCTGTGCCCTTTGCCCTGTGTGCCTGGGCACACCCTGAGGTCTGGGAGTCCCGGGTGTGACTCCGCTACGTTGGAGCCCCAGCACCAGGCCTGGAGCTACAGGCTCTCAATAAATGTGGGATGGCTGACGAGGACTACAGTGATAAGGGACGATGTGGGTGTCTCTGCAAGTGTGTGCGTTTGGAGAACATATCTGCTATGGTTTGAATGTGTCCCCCAGAAAGCATGTGTTGGAGACTTAATCCCCAGTGCAGCAGTGTGGGGAGGTGGGGCCTAACGGGAGGTGACTAGGCCGAGAGGGTGGATTAATGCCATTATCGTGGGAGCGGGTTCCTTATAAAATGACAAGTCTGGGCCTGGCGAGGTGGTGCGTGTCTATAATCCCAGCAGTTTGAGGGACTGAGGCAGGAGGATTGCTTGAGCCCAGGAGTATGAGGTTGCAGTGAGATATGATCATGCCACTGCACTCTAGCTGGGGCGACAGAGGGAGACCCTGCCTCAAATAAATAAATAAAAAGGATGAATTTGAACTCTTATTGTGTTCTCTCTCTCTCTCTCTCTCTCTCTCTCTCTCTCTCTCTTGCCTTTCTGCCTTCTGCCATGGGATGAAACAGCAAAAAGGACCTTGCTAGATGCCAGCCTCTCGCTCTTGGACTTCCCAGCCTCCAGAACTGTGAGAAATCAATTTCTGTTCATTATAAATTGCCCAGTGTGTGGTATTTTGTTACAGCCGCACACAACAGACCAAGGCAGTTACACGGTGTGAGACAAAGAGGAGTGAGCATGAGTGTGCCCAGTGCCCTGTGTATCAGAATTTCCAGGAAGCAGTTGGTTAGTTTTACCAACTAACCACAGGGGGCCTGGGCCAGGGATGGGCAGCTCTCTCTGTGTCAGAGTCTCCACCAAGGACACCCAGCAGGACCCCGGCAGACAGCCCCAGGACACCTGCTCTGGGAGCAGAGGCTGGAAGCCTGTGCCAGGACAGGGCGGACCCTCCTTTGCCTTCGCACAAGCCCGCCCCGGCCTGGCTTCTGCTGGCCTGACTCTGCAGACCTGTCCAGGGGCAGACGGGAGTGGAGAGAAGGGTGTGTGTGGGGAGAGAGACTGCATCCAGGGCCCGGGGTTTCCATATGAGGGATCTCATGAAATCCTCGCAACAGCTATTAAAGGCGGCAGGAGAGGAGAAGTAACTTGCTCAAGGTCACAGAAAGCAGCAGAGCTGGACATGACCCCAAAGCCCTCACCTATTCTTCTTTCGGGGCTGCTGCCCCAAAAGGGAAGGCAAGAGGTGAGAACAAACTCACAACGCCACTGAAACCACACACTCTGCAAAGTTGGCAGCTGGGCTCAAGCAAAGGAATTGTTATTGGGAGGGAAGAGGGCTGGAGGAGGGCGCAGAGAGGGAGATTCGGAGTTAGCAGAAATGCAGGGAGCCCTGCCTGGCTGCCTGGTGCTCAGACACTGACCCAGGGAACCAGTCCCACCCTGTGGCTTTGCCCCGAGTTGATTGGCCTCCCCCACATTCTATGGGGTCAGGATGGCAGAAGGTCTGGGTGGCACTGACAGAACATAGAATCAAGGGTGCGTGTCCCTGACGTGCTGAGGGACTGAGTAATGAATGCTTCTCTGAGCCTCAGTTTCCCAGTCTGTGAAATGGTGTGATAATCACCACTGAGTCCGTCCCATGGGCTCCTGGGGCCTGCTGAGTCTGTGGAGGTGAGCGCATTTATGGGCGCTCTAGGCACCCTGCACAAGGAGGGATGTCGCAGCCAGCATCCTCCCAGGAGCAGGTGCTGTATGCGCTAGGCATCCATGGGGTGTGGGGAGAAAGGAGGCCGCTCCTTGTCTGGTCTGTGGTTTCATCTGAGCCACCTGCACCACAGGGCCTTGCTCAGCCTGCCAGCCCTGCCCCTCCCTGCCCTGCCTGTCTGTCCCAGAAGCCCCAGGCTCCATTGTTCTCCAAACCCTTCTGCTCCCCCAGCCTGAAGCTCTGGAGACAATGAACATTCCATTCCAAGGATTCCACAGCCCCCCACCCCTGTCCTCAGCTTCCTTGAAAGGATTCGCTGGGGCTGGGGTCTGTCTTCGCAGAGGTGCCAAGCCGCATGCCCCTCCCACCTCTACCAGCTCAGCCGCCTCTGAAGTTCCTCCAGCGGCGCAGAGGAGGGGCCTGGAGTGGAGGGTGTCGCTAGGCAAGGCCTGGCCAGGGTGTTTGAGCTCAGCGTGGCTGGGCTTGGGGCCAGGCTCTTCCTTGGACACGCTGGGGAGGCCCAGCTAAGCCGCTGCCCTCTTGGGACCTCAGTTTCCCCCTTTATAAAGTGCGGCAGAGACCGCAGGGTGTGGCAGTCATGAGCATGGGCTTTGGAGTCACACACGCCTGGGCCCTGCTTTGGTCTGAGCAGGTCATTGGGCCTTGCCAGGCCTCAGTTTGATCCTCCACCCAACGGGGATGATACCAGCACCTACCTCGCTGGTGGCTGTGGGGTTTAGATGAGCTATGTAGGTACCCCACGGCGACAGACAGCATGTTTGTAACCCCCTAGATTCATATGTTGAAACTTTAACCCCCAATGCAATGTTGTCAGGACGTGGGACCGTTGGGACATGGTCTGTCTGGGAGGATGGAGCCCTTGTGGGATTAGCGCCATCATGAGAAGAGACACAGGAGCTTGCTTCCCCCTGCTCTGCTCTCCCCCACGTGAGGATACACGGAGAAGGCAGACATCTGCAAACCAGGAAGCAGATCGCCAGATACTGGACCTGCCAGCACCTTGATCTTGGACTTCCCAGCCTCCAGAACTGCGAGACATAAATGCCCATTGGGTAAGCCACCAGTGTACGGTGGTCTGTACGGCAGCCTGAGAGGACTAAGACACCCACCAAGTTCAGGACCTGACCATGGTGAGGCTCAGGGGAACAGCCATTTCTAAGGGGCCTTCCAGAAGTGCCCTCATCAGTGTCACTTCTTGCCATTCTCTGCCTGGGCCTCCCTGACTCTCCATGTGGTCCTGCCTCCTTGCCTTTCCTCATACTGTCCCCTGCCCAGCACGCTGCCCTCAGCTTGTCCAATGCTCATCAGTGCTTGCATGGCAGGTGGGAAAGGCTTCTGTCTTCCCCAGGGAATGATCTCTCCCACCCAACCGCCCCACCCACTCATTCTCTCTGTTGAGCACACCGGGTGCCTAGCACGACACACGCACCATCTCCCCTAGACAGGTCTACCCCCTTGGCCAGATTCCTGCTCGACAGAGACTCTGTCTGCTTTAAAAGTCAGCCCCTCTCCTGAGCTCCTGCCCTGATGGCGGGCATGTGACGCCCAATGAAACACAGTGATCTGAGCATGTAGGAGGCCGGGCCGCCCAGAGGAGGGGACTCAACTCTGTCAGGGAAGGGGCTGACCAAAGAAGGCTTCTCAGAGGAGGTGGTGCTGAGCTGAACTTTGAATAATGAGTTGGATTCTTCAGGCAAACAAGGGGGTGAGGGGTTCCTGTCTTGTGGTGGGAAAACACAAACAAAGCCCCACCAGAGGGACTGAAGAATGACATATTTACAGCTTGATGGGAGGGGGCACAGGGTGGAAGGGTGGGGAGAAGGGTGGGCTGGAGAGATGTGGTTAGGCAGCACTGCAGGAGGGCCGTCCCGCGGCTGGCAGGGACAGCTTGGAAGGGGTGAGTCTGGAGGCCCAGAGCCCAGGGAGTGGAGGGGGGTAGGGGCCATGGCCTGCGCTGGACCATGGGGTGATAACAGGAGAATTCGAGGAAGCTTCTCGGGCTCCCGACGCAGCCCATCTACACTCTCCTGGAACCTCTCCTCCCGGACAATCTTTATCTCTACCTCTGCGTGTGTCTCGGGCTCTCTTTCCAACACCCGTGGGCCACGGGACATCTCACAGGATCAGCTCCCTTCCACGACCAGCTCATCACTTCTGGCACCTGCCTGCAATCTCCTCCCGCAGTGCCCCATCTCCAGCCTGGCCACTCTGTGCCCCTCTGGGCATCAGCTGGACAGCTGGGACACCTTTAGCACCAAGCCCCACCACCCTCACCTGGACCTGCAAAAGCCTCCTTACTGGTCTCTGCCACCCTGGGGCTGCGGTGAATTGTTTAAAATTTGTTTAAAAATTCTTTTCTCCAAACCTCAGTGCCCCCGTCCAGCCTTAGGGCAGGGCCAGGGCATGCTCACCCCTCACCTGCATGCCCAGGCCAGACCTGGCACAGAGAACAACATGCTGGGTCATCTTCAGGGATTTCCGACCCGACTCCAAATGGCAGCCTCACCTACCGTCCTCGCCCGGGCTCCTGCTGCAGCCAACCGGCCTCGGGTGTGCCCTGCCTGCTCCTTCTAGGCTCAGCCTCCACAAGTTCTTCCCTCTGCCTGGACACCCTCCTCGTCCCTTTCCTCTAACAGCCCCCTGATCCTTAGGCTCAGTTTGTCCCCTCCCATCCCTCCCTGCAGAGCCATCTGCGTAGTGGCCATTCCTGAGGTCTATGACCCTCTCTCTGCCAGGCTGTGAGTCCCACCGAGGGCAAGAGTGCAGAGAGCTGCCCTGCTCGGGTCCCAGAGTGAGTGGAGGCAGAGCTGGGAGCTCAGCCTCAGGCCTGCCCCTGCCCAGGACCGTCTCCCCTCGCCACCTCCCGGGGCAGGGCCCGGCAGGGGCTGCTCCCAGTGGGCCTCCTACGGAGAGCAGGGGCTGAGGCAGAAATAGAACCCAGGTGTTTGCCTTCCTGCCAGCCCAGGCTGTGCCCTAGCCCCCTCCTGTCCCCTCCCTTTCTCCCCAGAGCTCCCTGTGGCCTGAGAACCCAGGGGAGTTCCACCCACCGTGCTGGGGACAGTCACTTCCCCACCCGCTCCTTTGACATTGTCCCACCTTCATCAAAAGCCAGCTCGCATGAAGCCTGCTGACCTCAGGCATGGTTGGCGACCGGCCTCGGTGCACCCGTGTGGCGTTAGCTACCTACCAGTCAGCCTACCCCCCACACCAGGTCTGGGGCCCGTTGGAGGCAGGGCCTGAGCCTGCTCCATCTCTGCGTCCCCTTCCCCTGCTCTGCGTCCCCTCCCCCAGCTCTGGGACCTCAGCGGGGTTTGGTGTTGAATAGATGAGTGGAAGATGGAAAGACGGATGAATGGCAGAATTGAAGGGACATGCCAACCTCCAGACAGCCCCAGCCAGCTCTTCCGGCCCCTCTGGCACCTCCTGCTCTGCCTCCCAGGCAGGACGGCAGTGGGCCTTGCCCTCCCATTGCCAGCCCTGATTTGTGGGGTCCCCGAAGTGGTGAAAGGAGTCTGGGCCCCTTTCCCCTTCCTGCTTGGCCCACGTGCATCTCCTGGAGTCTCCACGCCTGAGAACGCCTCTCGGGGAGCGGCATCTCTCAACAGTGTCAGGGAAGGGGCACAGTCAGCTCGTTTGTCAGCCCTGCTGGTCAACACCTGCCCGCCTCACAGGGAGGGGCCTGCTCTGGCCTCCCCTCCTGTGGCCTGTTTCCCTTGGATCCCTTTCCCAGAGCTGTCTGCTCCCCACGAGCAAAACCTGCTCATTTCCTTCTGAAAATACAAACCACTTCCTGGCTTCGCAGAGAGCTGCCCGGGTGAAATGGGCCATGGTCTGAGAGCAGTCTGTGCAGCCTCCACCAGGCCCAGCTGGCCAGAGAGGTGCCCCCGCAGGCTCCATCCAGGAATTCCTATCTGTTCAGCCCCGCACAGAGGACTGGGGCAGGTACAGAATGTTCTTTTATTCCACAGACTTCCACTGAGCATCCTCTCTGTGCCGGGTCCTCAGCTGGCCATAGGAGTGACAAGTCGGCATGCCCTGGCCCTGCCCTAAGGCTTTGCCAGCCTGGATGGGGACACCGAGGTATGGAGAAAACGAGCCAGAGGCTGTAACCCCAGATCTGGGTTTGCATCCTGACTTGGCCACTCCCAACGCCACGTGGCCCTGGGAGAATCCCTGGACCTTGTCGCTGGGCGCAGGTAGCACAGGGCTATGGGAGGGGCAGAGGAAGCAGGGCGTTTCTCACTCTGAAGCCCTCGTAAGCCTTAGTTAATACACAGGCGACGAGGCCAGGAATACTTGGGGCTATGTGAGCAGTTCGCTCTGGAAGTGCTAAAGCGCTTCACAAACAGTGATACGGAAGAGAACACAAGCCCCCAGGAGCCAGAGCGCAGAGATCTGTCCCCACTGCCTCCGCCCAGGCCTCCCGCTGCATGGCAGGGGACGCTGAGGCCCAGAGAGGAGCAGGAGCTTGTCTCAGGTTCACGCTGAGCCACAGCCGTGGCTGGGTGGGAGGGGTCCTCAAACCCAGGTTCACTGCAGGTGTCCTCCCACTCGGGACCAAGGGCAAGAGGAGGCTGAGGCAGGAGGGAGAAGATACGGAGAGGGTGAGGTCCGAGGGAGGAAGGGTGAAGTCTGGGGCGTGGATGATGGGGAGCAGGTGACGAGATTTGTGACGCACACACACGGCTAACAAATCCCGGACGTCCCATGGGCCCTGCGGCCTCGCTGTGCCCATCCACTCCCACACCCGCCCGCCTGCCGGGTTCTCTCTCAGAAACGGCACTCCTGGCCCCAGCAGCCCAGCCGATCGTGGGGATCTCCTGAGTCTCCCACCATCTGTCCCTGCCTTTGCACAGCAAACCTGTCCACACTTCACGTGGCGGAGCACCTGTAGGTCACACACTACCGGGCAGTGCAAATGCAAACGCTTTGGGAAACCGTGTTGCAAGCAAAGCTGAACGCATCCTGTGAGCCAGCGACCTACTGTTAGGGTACACTCAGCAGTGCGCTGCCACCTGTTTAACCCTTGGCTAAGGAAGAAAGGGAGGGGGGCAGGGAGGCAGGCAAAGCCCTGACTCGTACCACTTGCCAGTTTCTATGGTGTAAATAATCCCACCGCGGCCCATTTCCAACTACCAACGTGATGTCACTGGACGCAGAGCTGGGACGAGAGGCACGTAATCGACCTTGCAAGCCGGCGCCCGCACACCACTGCATATATCCCGTACAGACGTGTGCAAATGTACTGGAATGTTCTTAGCAACACTATTCCCAATAGCCCCAAACTGGACACCACCCAAAAGCCCACCAACAGTAGAAAGGGTAAATAAATTACGGTCTCGTCACGTGACAGAATACTATATGGCCGTGAGCGTGAACAGCCGCCACTGCTACGTGCGCCACCGTGGACGAGTCTCACAGACGTAATGCTGAGTGAAAGAAGCCAGGCACAAACCGTACCGACTGAACCAAAAAGTCCAAAGCAGTGCAGGAAGCGTGCAGGGCCCATTCTGTTTCTGGACCTATTTGGTGGTTACCCGGATGTGTTCGCTTTTGATAATTTATTGAGGTGTATTTTTTTGATTTGTGCACATTCCTGTATGCACATTATACTTCAAAAACAAGTTTTCATTAAAAAAAAACCAACCAACCCTCTCTGCTGCCCCCTCCTCTCCTCCCACTCCCTTGTCCTATCCAGGCCATGGTCGCCTCCCCCTGGACGACTGCCCTGGCCTTCTCCCTGTGGGCCACCTCCCCACTCCTCTCACCTCTGCTCCAAGTTAGAGCAGCCAGAGTTAGCAATGAAATGCACTAATACCAAAAAGTTATTCACTGTTCATCTGAAATGCGAGTTTAACTGGGTGTCCTGTGTTTGACCTGTCAACTCTGCCCCCTACACGTCCAACCCCAGCCTCCTGAGAGGTCTTCCTCGAAGGCAAATCCGGCTCCGTCCCTCCCCTGCACAAACCCCTTCTCCAGCTGCCCCCGGCCCAGGACTCCCTAGCGTGGTCTTCAAGATGGCCTCAATTTCCAGCCCCCTCCACTTTCTTCCAATCCCCAACCCAGAACCTCCCAAACCCCAGCTCCACCAAACTTCTCAACATTCACTCATTCGTTCAAAAGATGCTCATGGAGTTTTCACCATGCGCCAGGCCCTCTTCTCCGGCCACACCGCTCCCTCCTATGGGCTGCGATATTGCACGTGCCTTTCCCTCTGCCTGCAGTGCCTTCCCGCAGCTTATCTGCCCGATTAACTCATCTTCAAAATTCAGGTCAGGCCTCCTCTCCCTGCACCAGGGGACTCCCCGACCTTCCTGCCCCCTGACTGTGTTAGAGGCCCCTCCTGAGGGCTTCCCTCTGTCCCAGCACAAAGCACACCAGTTTGTCATTGTCACTGCTTGTGTCCACACCTGTCTCCTCACCAGACTGTGACCTCATCCTGGACAAAGGCCAGGTCTGACTCATCTTGGGGTCCCCAGCCGCCTCGGGCTGGAGGGAGCTGGCACCAGTCAAGGTGTGTGGGGCAAGGAAGGGATCAGTGATAAATGAGCACCGGGATCAGAGCCCCAGAGCTTTCCGATTCCAGTTTCTGTCCAGCTGCTCCCATTAGAAGCCAGCTATTGTCAGACCACGTGTCTCCTCTGCTGCTTTGGAAAGCACTGTCCTTATCTATGGGAGAGGCACTGGGCTGGCCTGGGGGGCGCGGGGCTGTGGTATCCCGTGGGCTGGGTGGCTGGAGGCAGAGGGTCTGGCTTTGTCTCTGCCTCAGAGGGTCCCAGCTCCCTCCCCTCCCCTAAGCCTGGGGAGGCTGGAAAGTGTCTGAGCGTCCTTGCCAAGAGGCCACGAGGCCCACACTTGTCTTTCTAAGCTGCCCCAGGCCTCACGCTCCCGCACTTGCAGCTCTGGGAGGTGAGGCTGACAGCGGCAGAGGTGAGGCCCGGGTGCATTAATGGGACCCATGTTTACCCAGGCTGGGCCCATAAAATGCCTCAAGCGGAACTGAGCTGAGCTTGGAGCTCTCGGGCATTGTCCGTTCCGGCTGCTGAGCCTTGGAATGGACCACCTGGGTGGCCATCTCATTCCCTCAACACCTTGGAAAACCCTGGAGGGAAGCTGGGAATGCCTCAAAGCGGGGAGTGGACAAGGATGGGCTGCCGGGCTTGGGGACCTGAGGCCGGCTTGTCCAGCCTGCTGCCCCGTGCAAGGAGCCCCCGCAGGCTGCATTATGGCCCGAGGGAAAAGGACTTGACTTTTCCTGCATGCTGCCTCTAAGCAGAGCCCTGCAGCGGTACCCGTGGACACGGCTCTGTGACTTGTCACTTCTGCCGAGTACATGCCTTCTTTCCCCACACCGCTGCTGAGCTCCGAGGGCAGGGCCCTGGGGCTCCTCGTCCCTCTGGCCTGGCCCTTTCTGACTTCCTCTTCTGTGTCCTGCCCTGTACTCAGCTCTTGGGACGGGGGAAGCATCAGACTCTGCCTTGCTTCTGGGGAGTTTATGCCTAGCAAGGAAAACAGCTACCAGCTGGGTACCCAGTGAGTTAGAGGACAAGGCAAGAATCCATCCACCCATCCGTCATCCCTTGGGAACACTCCCATCAGCTTCTAGGGAACAAAGTTACCAGGACAGGCTCTAGGGTCACATGGTTCTGACCTCAAACCTGTCCCCTATCTCATGACTTTTGGCTTCTCTCTCTACCTCTCTGGGCCTCAGTTTCCTCATTGTTACAAAAGCCTACCTCTCAGGGGAGTTGTGGAGACTCGCTGAGCTGACGATAGCTGTAAACTGGTGAGACAGTGCCTGGCACCGAGGCAGACGGACCCGGGAGCTAGTGGAGCCCACCTTTCAGGACCCCTAGCTTGCATTTGTCCCTTCTCTGGGAGAGACCCTGGCAATATGTTCCCATGGCCATATGTTTTTGTCAAATTTTATAAAAAGGAAGATATTTTTAGCTGCACAGGGTTGATAACCGCTGCTTCTTTTCACTCTGACTCCCCCCATCTTCCCTTCCTGTCAAGGAGTGTTGAGTAGCCGAGGCATTTGCGGGATTTAGCCGAAGGGAAGCTGAGCTGAGGATACATTTACAGTAATTTGGGATTAGCGGTGTATATTTATATGGTTCGTGGTCACTTATGGGTAGAGTTATTACTAGACGTCCTGGTGTAGGAACAGCTTCCAGAATGAACACCCCTGCTGCCCACCGTGACGACTCATTTGGCGTCGTAACTGTGACCAGCCCTGGGAGCATGTGGGTAGGGGAAGAGAAATGAGGTTTAAAACGTACAGAGGCAGAAGCTGATCTGTGGACTATTCTTTCGGGCATCAAAAGTGCCAAATTCTTTTTTAACAAGAATTTGGGCCTTATCAAAATGGAAATTTTCTTGTGTCGAGAATGTAACCAATAATGCAGCCTATATAATTAGAAATTACAAACACATTTTTTTTCTTTGTGATAGGAATCATGTGAAATAGAATTTACCAGAAGTTCTATATTTGCAGGGCACGAATCTATAGTGGTACTACAACAACAAGTATATTTGCTTCTGAAGTTGCATAGTTTATGCATCCCAACAATCCATAATAATAAACTAGTTTCAATCAATTATATGAGGAAAGATTGAATTATCTATCGAAAACATTATCTTTCTATCCTTTCTATAGAAAATATTACAAAAGGCAGCCAGGTGCGGTGGTGCACACCTATAGTCCCAGCTGCAGTAGGATCTTTTGAGCCTGGAGCTCGAGGTTGCAGAGACCTATGATTACACGACTGTCCTCCAGCCTCAGCAACAAGTGAGACTTTGCCTACAAAAAAAAAGAAAGAGAGAAAGAAAATATTACGGAAGTTATTGTCATGTGAGGAGAGGAGGCAAAGAGTATATAAGAAGTTTATATACTTCAAGTTTATAAGAAGCATTATAGAGATATTTCTGGCACTTAAAATATATATTATTTTTCTGAATTTGATAATATTTATGGCATATTTTGGATTTTAAAAATTTGCAATTGATTTTTCTCATTCTAAATAAACATTTCCTTTTTGTACTTGATTTTGTGATTTTTATTTTGTATTTTTCTGCTTAAAGAGGGCCCCCAGAATTATAAGCTTCAGGTCCCCCAAGACTGGATCCAATCTTGCCGAGCACACAGTAAGTGCTCAGTGAGTGTGGGAAATTTCTGCCTTGGTCCCCTTAACCGAGCCAGGGCTGCAGTCAAGGACGTCCCCTCCTCCCGCTGTGGAAGCCAGCGTCTGCTCCCCATTTTGCCACTGGTGCGAACAGACACGTGGAGGTAGACGCAGGTGCAAGTGCAAGGTCAATGCTGGCTGCTTCTGAGCCCGGCTCAGCCAGCCAGTGTCCCTGCCTCTCCCACCAGAGAGGGAGACGCCCAGGCCAGGACCTGTCCGACTCATCTGCGTCCCCAGTGTCCAGCGGGATCTTGGAGTGAAGCGGGTGCCGAAACCCCACAAGGAATCAGGCTCAGTGTCAGCAACAGCTGGGTCCCCCCGCTTCCTTCACTTTTTATCTGGTGGACAGAGAAGAGCGCAGCGTGGTGGTTTTAAATGGAGCCCTCGGGGTCCTCAGAGGGGCCCCAGGAGCAGCCAGCGTGGTTCAGGGAAGGCTGAGCAGTCGGGGTTCCAAGGCCCTGTCGACCCCCTCAGCCAGAGCACCTTTCCTTTATCCCATGGATGGATCGGGCTCTGCATAGGAGTTCACTTGGAAAACATGATGCGATGGACCCACGGTGTGCTTCCTCCCTGCGCGGGTCCTAGGCAGCTCAGAGCTGTGTCCCAGGCTCACGTTTGGTAAGTAGAGACCCTCCCAGCAGGCATTTGGTGAGCCAACATCACCCTTGCACCCTTGTGTCTTTTTCTGCCCCGATTGTCCCTCCTCTCTTTAAAACCCGGCTCTGTTCTATGTATGTCTATAGGCCACCTCCCTTTTGGAATGAGGTGAGCTAGAGATAAATTAATCTCAGGGTTTAATAGAAGTTTGTTGGCTGAAAGATCTTCCAAATATGTGCTCTCTCTTTACTCAGCCCTCGTCACAGTTCTCTCTTGCTCTCTCTGTCTCACACAATGATTACCAGCCCCCTGTCTGTCTTCCCCACTAGAAGATGAGCTCCTCCAGTGCACTATGTGTTTACAGAAAGATGGAGGTAAGGAAGGGAGGAGGGGAAGAAGGATGTCCTTTGTGGTCAGCTGTCACTCCTGGTGCACTGGCAGGAGCAGTCTTGGGCTCTGTAATCACATTTAGGTTCAAACCTTGGCTTTGCTGTCTGCCAGCTGTGTGATGTTAGGCAAGTCACTTTCCCTCTCTGAGCCTCATCTCTAAAATAGGAATGACGATCCCTACCTTGCAAGTCAGTGAAGAGTCAGTGAGATAACAGGTGCAAAGCCCCCAGCCAGGGCCTGCCACTCAGTGGGCACTCGGGAAATGGCTGGAGAATGAACTGAATTGGCTGGGAAAGGGAGGAGGCCTCTGTGTGCAGAGCCTGTCCCGAGCTGGGGCCTCCGCTCTCCCATGAGTTCCTCAGCCCCAGGGCTCCAAGTCTAGTGGGGCAGAACCTTTTAATTGGGCCAGGCCAAGAGGGGGGTTGGAAGCAATTGAGCCTGCCCTACCTTGGCAGGCAGCCTCCCCCTACCCGCTCTCCGGGCCCCTGCCCTTGCTAGATTCCAGGCCTCCCACCACATTGTGTTCCAAGGCCTCTGCCACCACCAGCCTGTGGAATCCTTGAAGCCTGGTGTGCATGGTTAGGAGCCCAGTGTGACAGTCTGGGCAACAGGTAATTTTAATACAATTAAAATTCATGGACATATTCCTATAGAGTGCATAGATACCTCTGTGAGATCCGGAAACCCCTGGCCTTATACGGGTGAAATGAAACAATATAACAGCCAATTACTGAGTATCTACAATATATGAAACATATTTATATAATTTAACCCCCTCTTTGAGTATTACCCCCATTTTACAGGTGGACAAACTGAGGCTAGAGGAGGTTAAAAACTTGCTCAAGTTCACAGAGAAAGCACATGCTGAGGTTGGGGTTCAAGCCCCACCACCCAGCCCTGACATGTGTGTTCTTGCCCTGCCTGTTGCCACCCGCCCCTCAGTTCAGGCCCGTGTTAACCGAGCCCTGGTCTGGGCCCAGACTCATGTTGGGGCTGGGGTATAGGATAAACATGCAGGGCTCTGCCAGGGCAGGTTCGATTCACACACAGACAATTGTACAATGAGGTAGCCATCCCCAGAGAAGGAACTAGAAAAATCTGAGCTGAGGTCAAAGGGCCAGAGGTAGCCTTTGCACAGAGTCTGAGGGATAGAGAGAGGTGACCCTCAAGATCATCTGCTTCAAATTCTACATTGTACAGAGGAGATCATGGGGCGGGGACGCAGGGAGCAGAGGCAGAGCTGGAGCTGGAACCCAGGCCCTCAAGCCCAGCCTGGGGCTCTGGCCCTGTACTCTGCCCACAGCTTCCCAAGGGTCCTTAATAACTGTTTGGAGGGGCAGCCAAGTGGCAGGGAGGTGGAGCAGAGAAAGAAATGACCGTTAACCCTGCATGCAGCCTCAAAGGGACACAGAGCACTCGTATCACAGAAGGGCTGTCCAGACGGAGGGAATGGCAGACACAGGCTCCACCCAGACCGGACTCACGAATATTTGCTGAAGGAATGAATGAATGAGTGGTGTCCCAGTGGGCAGAGTAGACCAGCAGAAAGGAGGCGCAGGAAGCCAGACGTTTGAACCAGTGTCTAGAAGGATCCTGCCCCAGGCAGATGGGCCTTCCTGAAGGTGTTGCCCTGGGAGGAGCGAGCGAGTGTCCCACCAAGGGAGTGGTGGAACAATCTCTTCCCGGAGGGCGCTCGGCCGGGACTGCCATGGCCGGCATTCCCTCCTGAGGATCTGGAGTCTCTGGTTCTGAGATTCTTTCCACAGCGCTGCCCGGACCAGAGCTGGCTCTCAGTAGGAGGAGGGACGCGTTGCAGGCCTGCGATCCGGACACTGAAAGGTGACCCCTCTGATGGTCCGGCCTCCACACCAGACAAGCTCCCGCTGCCTTCCGGCCGCCGTCCGCCCCCAGCAGCCTGCCACCAGCTTGCCGTGTGCTGCACGTGGCGGGGTGGGGGGGTCAGTGCCCTTCCCTGTCCTGCTGCAATCAGAGCTGTTCTGATGCCAAAATTACCCCTTTTCCCCCCACTTCACAGCCTAAAACATGCATACATTATTCCCTTTATGCACAGTGGGAGGCAGGGGTGGGGGCGCCCCGGAACAGCCTGATCTGGGGCATTTCTTTTTCCTCCTCTTTATCTCCCCGGGGGGCCGACTTATTCTTCAGGTGCCTTCACCTCTCTGAGTCCCGGTTTCATTTTCTGTAAAGTAAGAATATAACACTATTTTACAAAATCAAAATAAACCAAAAAAAGTTATTAAAAAACAAACGAGCCCCACGTCTGATTCGAGGGGCTGCGAAGATGGATAAGATGAGGGAGGTCAGTCTCTGCCCCGCCGGGCAGGCATGAGCGTGGGGAACCACCCCACAGAGTGCTGCTTCCAGAAGTTCCTTGCTTCTCCCCCCAGCCCACCGCCCTGCCTGGGAGACATGGAAGCTCTGAGGGCTTCAAACTCAGGTGTTTTATGGGCCCTGAGAACCCGGCAGCCCCATAAAGTCACTTCAAGCGATTTACAGGCCTGAGACCCCTGACCCAGGGGACTCTGAGCTCACCGGAGAGCGACTGGGCCCCCAAACCACAGGACAAGCTGCAGGGCCAATGGGACTGGGCTGCTGAGATAAGTGCCTCTGGCTGCCCTGCTGCCCTGTAGCCTGGGAGACTCAGGGGCCGCCTTCCCCGAAGACGGGGCCGCCCAGGGCCCAGTGAGGCAGTCTGCCTGCAGTGATATGCATGGTTTCTGACTTTCCGGGGACTGGCCAGGGCTGCCCTCGGCCCCGCTGTGTGGCTCTCATGAGGTGTAATAGGGAGCACGCCAGAGAACTGCAGGGACTCTTGTCCCTCCCTCTGTTTCCCTTTTGTGGGGGCCATCGTTGGTGGTAGGCACAGGCTTAGCGTCGGCCTCAGTATGAATCCTGCGTCTGCCGCTAGCCCTGTGACGGGAAGCAAGCAGAGTCCCAGTCACTTCTCTGCAATGACAGTAACAAGAGCAGCTACTTCTGCACGTGGTTGCTGTGGGGAGCGAGCAAGACAGAGGTGCCAACAAGCGCTATTATTTTGCCCCTGCTTTGCCCTCCAGGCAGATGGTACCAACCACTGACTTGGCACGTCCTGTTGTCACCACGGCCAGATCTCTCCCGAGCTTGCTCCAACCCAGCTACGTTCTTTCTTGTTCCTGGATTGTCAAAGAACTTCCCATGGAAGCCTCTGCTCCAGCGTCCTCTAGCCACACCCAGCAGCCCCCCTCCAACTCCCTGACCTGACTTTTGATCCGGCCCATGTAGACCTATCATTTCCCTCCAGGGCCCTCAGCCCAGAGGCCCCAGCGTGCTTCAGTCTCACAGGTAATACCACTACTAGTAATGTTAGCAACTATACTAATAGCTAGCATTTATGGAGTGCTCACTCCCCATATATTACAGGTTACGTATAACCGAGTTACTAACTCACTTAACCTTCCCTATCCCCTCATGACGTAGGCACCAAAATTATTCCATGTTATAGATGAGGACACTGAGGCACAAAGAAAGGTAACTTGCCCCAAAAACCACACAACTAAGAGGTAGCAGAGGTGGGATTCGAACTTGTGAAGTATGGTTCCAGAGCCCCAGAATGACCATTCTTGGCACATGCCATGCAATCATTCATGGGACATGGATGGGGGGCTGGAAGGCACAGAGAACGTGGGACAAGAGGAGTATCCTCCAGGACATCCACAAGGCCCAAATGCAAATATGCTCCTCAGACATCCGGCGCCTGCTATAATTCCCACTTGCAGATGAGGTGGCGGAGAGGCAGGCAGCCTGGGGCTCACAGGACTGAAGGAAAGGACACTGGGGCCCACCGGCGGGCCCAGAGAGTTCTCTGACAGGGTGGTGCCGTCATGGCCTGGGCATGCGGGAGATGCCCCGGTCCGCTATAATGTTATTCTTCCCATAAGGCCACCAAGGTGAGGGTGGTGTCTCCCAGGACATGCTCCCTGGACCACCGGCCTATACCAGAGTCTTCCAGATGCTTGTGAGAGTGCAAATTCGTTGGTCCCATTCTTGAGCTACTGAATTAGAATCTCTGGGTTGAGAAGGAAAACTAATCTAGAAAGAGTCCTGCCCAGAGTCAGAATCCATTCGAAAGCTGAGTCAGGGAACCTCGGGCTAGTCAATGAACTCCTCTGAACCTCCATTTTTCCATCTGTAGTTTGGGAATGACAAAACTGCCGCTGTGAGATTCAGTGAAATAACGTATGTGTCACGTCTATGGAACAGGCTGGACTCAGTGGCATGCAAATAAAAAGCCTAATTGTTTCACCACCATCCTTCAAATCTGTCCTGTTGGCTCTCCCTCCCCACCTCTGAAAGGCATCCAAGGCGGACCCCAGCCTCCCGCTCTATTTTCAGTATTAAGGGACAGTCTCACTTTCAGGTGGCAACAGGTGCACCCCATCTGACCCCAGGGCGTTAATCTCATACCCAATTACAGCTCAGGCACCCTCCCAGATTTAGCCTAGAGGGGGAAGGGGCTAAGAGGCTTCCTCAGTCTCCTCCCCTCTTCCCTCCACTCCCTGTGCCGCCCTCTGCCCTCCGCCCAGAGGCAGGTCTAGAATGGGGAGTGGGGGAGAGCGAAACAACAGGGTCTTTCCTGGGGCTGCTGAACCCAGCACGCAGGGTCCTCGCAATGTGGCAATGTCCCAACACCCGCTTTCTCTCTTTGGGATGTCCTGTGGGCTTTTCAGTGACGCCCCTCCTTGCCGAGAACCTCTGACCTGCAATTCACTGACATGGGCGCTGCCGCCTCCTCCTGCGATGTCTTCTCTAGCCCTCCCCTCAGCCCCAGCCGATGCCTTCAATTTCCCCTTCAGCCCATGCAGGCGCTCGCTGTTGGGTCACCTGACCCTGCCGGGCAGCAGACTCTTTGGAATGATTTGACTCTTGCTAAATGATTTGACTTTGGAATGATTAGACTCTTGCTAAATGATTTGCGTTCCACTCCATTCCGGAGTGTCCACTTTGACCCCCAGGAAACTTGTTTTTTGTCTGCCAAACTGTAGCAGGGCAGGGTTTACTCCTGGAGCCCCCCTCCCACCCCTCCAGCCTCAGATGGCATTTCAGGTGCAAAGCAGACACATGTCCCTGTCCCCCAACTGCAGGACTTGCAGGGAAGAGGATAGTCCTGGCCCACTGGGCCTCTCCTTTCAGTCCCTGCCCCATCTAGTACTTGGGCTAGAAGTGGGTGCTGGTTACAGAACTGGTTTGGGGCCATCCCTTTTTCCTGTCCTGCACAGATGCCTTAAAATGTAAGGTGCTAGACATCTGCGGTGTGCAATTCGGGGCCTCGGCACCTAACACAAAGACGGTGTCCATAAAGAATTCCAGACCCTTCTCTTCCTAAAACAAGGGGAGTTGGGGATTCAAGGGAGGAAACAAAAGAGCAAAAAGCAGTTCTACACAAAGCATCAGGCAGAGCGGGGAGCCTCCGCAGGCTCCGGAGATGGACATAAAACCAGGGATTGGGAGGGATTCGTTTTTAATTAAAAAGCAATCGAGGTCCAGATATAAAGTATCAAGACACTAATGGTCCAGGAAATCTGGAACCTTAAATCACAGCAATTTCTCTCTGGAGGGCAGGCCTGGGACCCTGGGATTAGATAGGGGCTTGGCGTGTGCCAAGGCAGGAAGCGCCGAAGGTGAGTGCAGATCCCTCCCTGCCGAGGCACTCGGATAAACAGCAGCCTGGCCGCTCAGAGGCCTCTCAGTCTGGCTGGGCACTCTCATTTCATAAATAGGGAAACTGAGGCCCAGAGAGGGGCGGGTCATGGCCCGGATCACACAGAGAACAGGGGCAAAGCTGGAACCAGCCCCTGAGCTGGAGGCCCTCTCCCTGCACTGGCCTAGCGATCACACCCAGGATGGCAGGCTTCCCCAGTCCCCGGCCAGGGTCCTCCAATGCGGCCTGAGGGAGAAGGGCCCTGCCAGGGTTGCTGAGCCCAGAGATTTGATTTTCAGGGCTGCTGGGTGGTGGTGGCAGATGGGGCTAACTTAGAGATCTTGCAAACAGGGTGAGCTAGCTGTCCCCCTGGAGCAGAGGCCACTGGCACTCACGCGATCCAACGTGGTCTTCACCATCTGCCCACACCACCTTCCAACAGGGACTCCCTGGGGGACTGTTGGAAACCTTGCCAGCCTCCCTCTACTCCGGCCTCAGTTTCACCATCTGTATGTGAGCAGGCTGAACTGGACCCTCTGTAGAGACACTTCCAGTGGTGACAGTCTGTGGTTCTATGAGTCTATTAGCCTGCTGTTCTAGCCCCCAAAGAGTGCCGTTGTGAAGGCAGAAGGCAACTAGCAGGGTGGGGGGATGATGAATGGGGAGACAGGAAGTATTTTGAGCTCCCAAGGAAAAACTGTAACACCACCCGCAGCCTTGAAGATTCCTCTGTGCCCCTGATTCTCTGGATTTCCCTCCTCAGAGCTAGCCTGAGCCAAAATTCAGACACTTCATTCATTCATCCCACAAAGATTTATTGCTTCCCTAGAATGCTCTGTGCTTCTACAAATCTCATGATGTCTGAGAGCATCTAGCCAAAGTGGGTAAATCTCCCTCCTGCAGCTGAGTGAAAGACAGGCTGCCAAACAACCACTGATCTCTTTGGCCACATCAATAGAGATATTGTACTCTAATCTAGGGAGGAGATTTTCTCAATCTACTCCATACTGACTAGATTCCTAGAGAGTGGTTACCAGTGTGGGAGCATGACTTTGAAAGTAGTCAAAGGAGGTAACCAGAAAGGTTCTGGGACCCAGAACATGAAAATGTTGATGTTGCCAGGCAGGTCAGACAGAGAGGAACAAACTCAGGGGAAAGGGTGCTAGTTCCAGACCTCTGAGGATGTCTTAGGACAGAGGACCATATGTGTTTGGTGGAATTACAGACCTGAGAGCTAGACGACCTCAGAGATTTCTAGTTCACGCTCTCTCCCCATAGTCTTGCTGGCTGGAAAGTCCTAGTCCACTTCTTGTGACAGGGATCTGGCAGCTGCTTCTACAGCAAGAAGATTTTGTCTGATAGAAAGTTCCGCGTATTTGTGGTACCCGCACTGGTCACCACCGACCTCTGCCAGACACCAGGCTGGCGCTTTATCAACCTTCTTCCATTTCGTTCTCACCTCCCTGAGAAGTAAGAACTATACCTCATTTCGTACAAATTCTGAGGCTCAGACACGCCAAAAGATTCCCTCAAAGTCCCACCGCTAATCAGAGCAGAGCTGGGATCGTGCATCTCTCTGCTTCCAAAGCGATTTACACTAGAAAACATTCATTTGTTTTCCTACTCCAGCCACACGGAATTCCTTACCTTCTCCAAACCCATGATATCCTTTCATGAGTAACTGCCTTCGCCTGGGAGCTCCTTTTGCCTTGAGTGTCCTCCCTCCATGTCCAGAAGAGAAAAACTGCTACTCTCAGGGTATGACATTCTTCATCTCTCTCCCTCCCTCTCTCTCTCACACACACGCACACACGCCTGTGCCCACTGTGTGTTCTGACATCAGTAGGCACCTGTCTGTCTCACCAGCACGTGGACGCATCAGTAATTCCAGTCCTCACCTCGACGCTCACCCACTTCGGGAACTCTCCCCTGTCGCCTGCTTGCGGGGCAAGCTGGCCAAGCTGGTCCCTGGCATGTCTCCTGACCTCGGCCTTGGCGCAAGGAACATCCAGGGAGGAATGTGGAACATCATGTAATGTCAGACCCTCCATGAAACTTAAAGACGACCATATCTAATCCCCTATTGCTACAGAAGAGAAAACTGCGCCCTGGAGAAGGCAGAGCTGGGAGGACAGGAACACAAGCTCTAAGTCCTCATCCTATGAGATGTCCTGACCAAAGAAAAAAGAAGGCCAACTGACAAAGGGGAGGTCTGTGGGATCTTAAGGGCCTGAGCTGGTCCTGGGCTCCCCGCTCCAGTCAGCCATCCCTGCAGCGGAGCTCGCTCTGGGGCCCTGGAGGGGTGAACTGGAGGTCAGGGGGAGTTGCTCGGCTCCTGCCTCCCCACAGAGGCCTTTTATTTTCCAGGCCAAGGGCCTGCTCCTTGTGCTGGCTGGAGGAAAGGCCCCCGGTGGGTGCTGAGTGTACGGCTGAGGTTCAAAGGCTGCCTGTAGCAGGCGCCGGCCCTCTGCTTCCGCCATAAATTTACAACCCCGAAAAGGCCCTGCATCCTTAGGGGAGCGGGGAGGGGGAGGGCGGGTTTTTCCATGGCTGGCCCCACTGCCCCACAGAGTCAATGACTTGTTGGAAAGTCTGAGTGAGACAAAGTGGTTCATCCATGCTGGGGAAAGAGATGGGCCTGGCCTGGGCAAACAGGGCCTGCCCACAGGGGCCCCACATGGGGGCATCTCAGGACAGCCTTGTCGCCTGCGCCCTGTCTGACCAGGCCGTTTCCTGTGTAGCGTCGGCTCCCACACCTCTGAAGATGAAGTGCAAGACCCTTGATCAAGAGTCAAAAACTAGGGATCGGGAGGGAGGTTGGCTCCTTACCCCGGACCCTTGGGGGGGGTCTCCGGGCCCAGAGCCATGCATGCCTGGCAGAAGCTCCCAGTCCTGCATGGAGTGGCCGTGCGGCAGCAGTGGAGGAGGCCAGAGCACAGCGAGCACTTGATCACTGGTCTTGGGATGGGCCCCAGGAGAAAACGGCAGGAGCCCAGCGCCTGGGAAAACTGCAGCGCCACGTGCAGGCTGGGACCACCCAGACGCCCTCCGCTGGCTTCCTCGCCTTCATGGCTCTCAGATGCTGGTATCGACACTGGCCTCTGCTTGGTAGGGCAAGACTTACGCACCAGAAACTGCTTGAGTCCCTGAGCACCAGATGCAGGAGGGGCCATGCGGGTTCCTGACACCCAGTCCCACTTTTTGCAGAATGAGAAACCAAAACCGAGGGAAAGGAACTAACTTTTCTCAGGCCAGCAGCAGAGCCGAGTCATGAGCAAGGCACCTGGTTCTTCATCTAGCAGCTGAGTGATCCTCTGGCCCAGGCCAGGGACCACAGCAGCTTCACAGCATGAGAGCTGCAGGCAGCACTCGAGGTTATCTGACCTCCCCTGACGCCACTTCTTTGCCAGGCCACAGGGCCCTGGGATGGTCAGACCTGCCCCTGCCTTCCTCCCCATTTCCTGGCCAGACAGACCACCTGGATTAGAGTGTTAAGTGCAGGGCTGGGGACAGGATCAGTGCTCTCTCGGGAGGATGGGGAGAAGGAGATCCCGGGCAGGGGAACAGCAAGTGCGAAGGCTCAGAGGGGAGACGGCAAAGCCACCTGGCCAGGGAGCTGCAGGTGGATTCAGCATATCCAGAACGTAGGAGGGGGAGCCCGGGCGAGTGGGAGGAAGGGAACCAGAAGGTGCAGCCCGAGAGGCAGGCAGGCGTTGATGAGGGCTTTCAGACCTGCTCTGAGGAGGTGGGCTTCATCCTGAGGCCGGGAGAGTTCGAGCCCAGGTGCCCAGCCTTCTCTTGCCCCCACCCACTCACCTCGAAATGCCACATGTCCTCCCATCTGGGATAGTGAGGCATAGAGGTCTGGCCACGCGCCAAGGCCACCAGAAATGATCTCTTCAACGTCCCTCCTTGGGACCTTGGGAATCCTGTCCTTAGCCAGACCTGCCAGACCTCACCTTCTCTAACCAGGAATCAGCTTCCTGAGTCTTTATTTAATTAAGGTAATTTTCTCCCAACCTGCACATCGGACTGCAAACACAAACAAAACAACCACCCTGGCTTTTCCTTCAGCTGCTGGGGACTGGCTTTCCCACCAGGGAGGGTGCAGCCCCCACACTCATCTCCCTGTGGGCTGGGCCCGGGGGGCCAAGGTGCGGTGGGTCAGGCCTGCCCTCCCACTGGCTGAGGGAGGGGCCAGAGCACAGAATCCATATAAATTAATTTAATTGAGCCCTATTATCACTTTGCTCCAAGCCTGCAAGTCTAATCTAGCGTTGAAGTAATTCATTGGGTGTGAAGTGTCCTGGAGCCAAGACTTCCCTCTGCTCACAGAACAAACCTCTCCGGCTTGGCCCAGGCCCCCGGCCACTGCAGCCTGGCTCAGCAGAGGGGCTGTGTGGGGAGCAGCGCGGGCAGGGGAGGCCTTAAAATAGCTCTTTGCCTTGGCTGCATCCCCTGACTTTCCCAGAATGAGGCCCCAGCCCACGCTCCACCCCCAATACACACATACTCAGCTGCACGCTGAGGGACACTCAGGCCCTTACAGTCCCAGAAGATGGCTGAAGAGGTCCCTGGAGACCTGGGTGAACCCCAAAGTACTCTGTGATTTTGGACAGGTCTTTTTACTCCTTTCTGTGCCTCAGTTTCCCTTCCAGCAAAAGTTCCTGGCTTCTCACTTTAGTAGCCACATGACCTTAGGCAAGTTATTAAACCTCTCTAAGACACAGTTTCCTCATCTATTAAACAAAGAATCCAATAATGACTATTTCATAGTGTTGTTGGAAGAATTAAATAAGTTAATATGTATAAAAGGCTTAGAAATGTGCTTGGCATACAGTAAGCACTTCATAAATGTTTGCTTATTATTCTGTAAAACTCAGAAGGTATGCGGGCAGGGAGCCCTCTGTGCAACTGTAATTGCTGAGGCCAAAGTACACAGGGTAGTTATAATTTTAGAAAAGTAGGAGGGAGCGGGGTGGTGTGGTTCTCATGAAAGTTCTGTCCCAGGATTAGGGCACCTGAGAGCTGAGAGAATGCAAGTTGCCCAGCACAGTGTTGTTATGATTAGATTTGCATAATTTATGGTGCAATTATTCCTACTCTGATGCCAAGTTCATTAAGCAATCAGGCACCATGAACCCACTGGTTGAGCCCCAATCTGAAGGGTAGACATGGTGTGGGGAGCCCTTGGGGGCCCTGGTCTGAGGGCAGAAGCGAGACATTCATGCATGAATGCAAGTGTGTACACCACACACCCACAGGGTCCCAGGCACTACAGGGGACTTGTCGTGAAGGGGCAAGGGCCAGAGGCCCTAAATGGTTCCGGGAGGCTGAGGATTTACTGATCAGCCTGCCCCTTCCCATGGCCCCCAGAAATACCAAACAACGTTTGTAGGGCTCCTGTGCTCCAGGCCCTGGGCTGTGCCAGCCCCTACTGGCTGAGCCGCATGGCATCCTGAAAGGCAGCATCTAGTGGCACTACTCCTGGTATAGTACCCATTTAACAGATGGAGAAAGTGAGGATTGGAATATCCAACCAAAATCTCTCCCTAACAAGCACAAAAGTGAAACCAAAGGCTTCTGCCCACTGATATTTGCTCCCCACTTTGGGGATAGGAGGATATGGGTCTTATCTTTTGGGGAAATAACTAGAAAAATCAAGAGAATCCTGGGCTGGGAGTTGGTAGATCTGGCCTTCCCCTCTCTGGGCCTCAATCTCCCCATCAGAGCAACAGGAATGATAATCTCTCTCCCACTGGGCCACCATACAAATGCGATGAGCCCAGTGACTTACAAAGCCCACATGGGGCTTGGCAGGATGAACTAGTATTTGGACTCAACCCCAGAGTCACCAAGCCACGAGAATGCTCAGGTGGCTCCTCCACAGGAAGAGGCTTCTTGGTAATGAAGCTGTGCCCTCTGCACGGAGCCTGGAAGGAGACTTCCACGCATTGCGGGTGCTGCACAATCAGGATCCCAGCTCCATTACCCGAGACGGAACCTTTCTTGTTCTGTAAACAATGGCCATGCTAGGTGGCTGGGAGGTGGGGGACGGCTCTACCCACCACCTTTATTCTCTTCCCTCAACACCCAGGGCACAGCAGGATCCAGGGTGAAGATTCGGACAAGATTCACCCAGGACTCTGTGGCGGAGGCAGCTTTAACTGGCCCCACGTCCAACTCACCTCCGAGTGCAGACCTGAGATGATCTGGCTGGGCCTCCCCACCCTCCCCAAGGGCCGACAGGGCCCTGGGAAGGTGGTGGCAGTTCACACCTCAAGTCAGTGAGTCTCACGCATCTCACTCCTGCCTTCCATCTGGAATGTTCTCCCTCCTCCCCAGGTTCCTGCTGTCCACCATTTATCACTGGAGCTCTCCAAGCCTCGATGGCCTCATCTTTAAAATGAACTCATAAATCGTCCCTCCCCACAAAGTTGTGAGAACCACCTGTAATGTACACAAAGCACAGGGTAAATAGTGACGGATGGCTGGGGAGCTGGCTGTTTTGTTTTGCTTCCTTGTTTATCCTACCTAACCCATGATCCTGGGAATGGCAGGCGCAGCTCTGGCTCGCCTGCCTTCCCCGTAAAACATATTACTTACGTCACTTACTGGCTCCCAACCAGGACTCAGCCTGTGCCTTTGAAGGGTGTGGGGGCCGGGGACGCCACCAGGGGCCGAGTGAGACAGTTCTGAGGCTGCAAACACCAGGAGGCCCCAGAGCCCCCACACCAGTGTTACGTCCCCAGAAGCAGCTTCTGCAATGCCCCTTCAAGTGACCAGGTGAGGCCACCTGGCAGAGGGTCCAGCCCTCCCTGCTCCTCCAGTCCCCCAACACGCGGTGCTGGATTGTTGAATTATTTGCAGCAACCCCCAGGCTCTCCGATGCTTAGCAGCCTCCACGGTTCCCCAGGGTAAAGCAGGTGCCAAGGGAGGAGAGGGAGTCCGGGAGCCAGTAGGCAAGCCGAGGCTGATGGACGAGCCACATAATCACAGGCAAAGCGTGTACTGTCTGTGAGCCTCAGTTTCCCCCCACGCCGTGTATGGGTGATGACATGCACCTCACATGTGCTGTGCTGGGCTTTCCAGATCCCGCTTCAGGAGTGAAGCGCTGGGAGTGCGGCAGAAGACGGCCCTCACGGCCAGCACTTTGGGGGATCAGTGCTGCTGAGGGAAACCGCCTCACCCCAGATCCCTGCTCTTCTGGGGCAGCCTCCACCCGCACCGGATCAGCTGGCAGGAGAGAAGGTGCAGTCCCCTTGCCCCAAATTGGGACCACTCTGAGGCTCCCCTGGGACCAGCTGAGGCCTTCGCGAGACTCTGCGGCAGCCCAGCGCTGCTCCCCACTTCCCTTTCTCAGGCAGGACCCCAGGAGCACGCCTCGCCACGTCCTGCGTGCGATTTCAGGGCAGCCAGCCTGCGGCAGGTGCTGTGGGGTAAGTGGCCAAGCCTATCCCAATGTGTAGTTATTTACTCCGTGTTTCTTTTCTCAGTTTGAGTCCCCTTCGGATCCCAGGCTCCATGAGGGCAAGGACCGTCTTACTTTGTTCATCCCTGTATTTGCATGTCTGGTGCATGGTAGGTACTCAATAAATACGGACAGGAAGAGGAAAAGCAGGAAATGGAGATGTTAGGTTGGTCTTAAGGGAGGGAAGCAGGCAGCCAGAGAGCACACAGGAGAGCCAGCTAGATCAGGGTCAGAGCACACGGCTGCAGGAGGGTGATGTTTAAACTGGGAGCTCACGGCAGGGAAGACGGTGGCCAGCAGTGGCTGCCGTGAGGTGGGCACAGAGGAACAGAGAGAGATATTCTTCCATGCAGAGACGAGAGCACAGGCAAAGGCTCTGAGGTGGGAGTTTGGGGAGCTGAAAGAAGGCGGGGGTGAGGCCCAGGGGGGCACAGCTGGACAGTGACACGCAGAACATGGCTTCAGCCTAAAGGCAGCAGGGAGCCTGGAAGAGTGTTAAGCAGAGACGGAGTCAGGACTGCATTTTGGAAAGACATCTGCTGCCACGGGAGAAGGGGTGGGAAGACCAGGTGGGTATGAGTCGTGATCCAGGGAAGACTGTGCAGCCATGAGCGGAGGGACGTGCAGAGTGAGAGAGCTGGAAACGGCAGCTTCTCTGGAGGTACTAACAGTACCCTCGGATTTCACAGCTTGCTTGTTTGGGTGCCTGCCGGGGGTGAGTGAGGGGAGAGAGGAGTCTGGGAAGATGCCTAGATTTAGGCCCAGCCTTGGATGGAGGGTGGGGTCGTTTACTGGGAAACCTGGGATAGAAGGGGTGGAACACAGACCAAGTGTTCCAATGTCAGCAGCACATGGGACATCCAAGGGCAAAGTCCAGGCATCTGCAGATAGAAGGTTCTGGACCTGGGAAGATATGTCTTGGTTGGGGACAGAGATGTGGGGACAGCTTGGAGATGACTGTGAGCCTTTGAGGGAGGGACCCTGTAGGGGTCTTTGCAATCCCACATAGCCTAGGTCTGGGACAGAGATCAGGCTGGGTAAATGTTTGCTGGTTGGAGGGTTGGGTGGGTGGATGGATGGATGGATGGATGGATAGGTGGATGGACAAACGGATGGATGGACTGACAAATACATGTGTTCTCCCCTTGTAGAAACTCAGGCTTTCTGAGCGTGAAGACTGGGCTCTCTCTTGCTGTCCACAGCCTAACCCAGGCCTCCAATGTAGCCAGTACGCAGGGTACAATTACTTCCGCCACCCTCACCATGAGGATGAAGGCGCAAGAGTGAGGAGGGAGGGGAGGAACAAGGTAGCCAGGCCCTCACTCTACAGACAGGTAGCTGAGGCCCTGAGAGAGACAGAGCAGGGCCCCTGGCCTGGTGCTCCTCCTGCAGCGCCGAGCAGCCCTCTGCCTCTACAGGTGCCTTCGGAAATACCGGCAACGGCTGTCCCCTGAAACAGCAAAGGAATTGAGGCACAGAGGAAATCACCCACTTGCCCACATCCACACCTTCAGACAGTACCAGGGATTAAAATAAACCAGTTTGAAGTTTAAGACTTAATTTCAGATTCCCAGCTGGGGCACTGGTCACTGGAGACTCAGGGCCATTCCAGCCCCTCCCTCTGTGGTCCCCGCTTTCCTCAGTGAGCCTGTGGAGGTGGAGAGGCCGGTCCTCGGGGGTGTAAGGAGGCTGGGGTGGGCATGGCACAGGCGTGGTAACCTGCAGAGCCTTGCAGAGGCTTCCTGACCCTGTGGGCAGACTGCAGGGCCCTGCCCAAGCCCGGCCCCCAGCAAGCCCTGGCTGATGTCAGTGGGTCTGCTGGCCAAGCAGGCCTGCTTGGGGCAGAGAGATCAGAACTGAGATGGAGCATTTCTGAGATGAAGCGATATGACACAGCGTGGGGCTAACGCAATTTGATGGGTGGGCCCTTCCTCCACCCTTGGTAGGTGGGGCACACGCTGAGGGGGCACAGGGAGGCAGCGTCACCCTGAGAATCTGCCAGGGTGCACTTAGCCCCACCCTCATGCCTATTTCTGAGGGGCAGCTGGAGGGTCCCATTACCCCAGTGTGTGATGTGGCATTTGAAACCAGCATGGAACCGGGCTTTGCCCAATGTCACCAAGCCAACTGGTGGCAGAACTGAGGCTCAAGGCTTGCAGACTGGGGATATTTGCACTGCCTGTTTCTTTCATTCGTTCATTAGTTCACTCAACAACCTTCCTTCCTGGCCCTTTCACGGGAGCTGCAGACTCAGAGGAATCAGACAACACCCTCCCCTCCGGGTACTCCTGGTCTGATGGAGAAACAAGCACATAACTAGTCAATGACAAGATGGAGCTTGTGTGACAACAATTCATAAGGGCTAGGAGAGCCCAGAGTGAGGTTCCATCCAGGCTTGGGTGCAAAGAAGCTTCCTGGAGGAGGTGGAGTCTGTAGGAGAAGAGGGACTCCCAGAGGTACACTCCCAGCCAGGCAGGGAGCACAGAGGCATGAGAGCCACACGGAAGGGCAAGAGAGAGGAACCCACAGCGGGGACATCCCACTGCTAATTCAGCCTTCTACCTACATCCTGGGTTCTCTTCCCCCTCCTCAGATTTGCCCTGCCCACCCCTCAACAGTGGGGGCTGAGAGAGAAGAGATGACACCCTGGGAAGGTGTGAGGGACAAGCATGGCTCGGCCCACAGGCCGTTCCTCTCTGGCTTTGGCTGCCACCTCTGCACAGACAGTATGGTGGCCTCCAGGGCTGGCACTGAATGCCAAGAAGGACAGGTCATCTCAGCAGACCCCAGCCCCGAGAACCAGTTCGTCACTCACTCAGTCATTAAACAGATATTTACTGAGTCCCTACTATGTGCTCGTCATTCCCACCAGTTACAATCATTTTAAGAAAAAAAAAAATGAATGGACTTTGTCTATACATGCATGGGGACAGCTTAGGAAAGGAGTGAATTCGGATTCCAAAAGGTTTACATTCAAGTCCTGGTTCCCCAGCTTAGAGGCTCCACAATTCAGGGTCTCAGCTGGTCAGTGGGGATGGGGACGCCCACTGCTCATGGCGTGGCTGTGGGGACTGGTGAGGAGGCATTTCCACAAGCAGGCACTCAGCACATGTGCGTCCCCTCTCTTGACCAGTGGAGCATGCACCCTCCACACACGTCCCTGGACAGGGAGTGGATGTCTCAGGGATGGTCAGGGCCTGAAGAAGAGCCAGCAGGCAGGAGGAGAGGATCTGGGGCGAGTTAAGACTTGCCTGATTTCCCCACTTGGGGTGGGATGATGCTTTACCCGTCATCACCCCTGAAGCAAGTTGGAGGCACCATCTCAGGGGCTGATCTGACTTTTCCCACCAGGGAACCAGCAGGGACCTCTCTCTGCAGCCCACAGCTGGGGAGCAGTGACCAAAGGCCCCGCCATTGAGAACTGGGTAGTGGTTGGAAGAGGCGCCCTGCCTTGAGAGTGATGACCCAGGGGAAGAGTTACCTTCCAACAGCAGTGGCTGGACCCCTTGGCTGAGTCACAGAGAAGCCCTGACCAGGAAGCCGTTGCGGCTCCCAGGATGACCTCACCAAGTGGTGTGATGCTGGCCGGCAGGCTTGGTGATGGGCTGGCAGGCATCGGCCACCAAGCACACACCCCTCTCCACAATGCCCTGGCCCAAACACACCCCGGGGCAGGAGGGCTGCAGCAGGCGGAGATTCAAGAGGTTCTTTGGCACTCTGGAGTGGAGTCAGACCAGGAAGGCATTCTGGACTCTTCCTCCTGAGGGTAAGGGTTAAGTTGCTGCTGCCCAGCCAGAAGGGCTGCACCAAAAGACCACCAAAGGGTTCCCTGAAAGGATCTGAGCACTAGCCTTGGAAGAGCAGGAGGGAGTGTGCTTTGTGCTGTAACCAGGTCAGACGGATCAGAAGACCTGGATTTCGGGCCTGGATCTGTGTGCAACGTGGGCAGGACCAATCTCTGTCTGGGCCTCAGTTTCTCCTTCAGATAATGAAGGGCCTTGGCTTAGACACCAAGGATGCTTCTGTCCCTCTGTGTAGCTTCAAGACTGGAAACCTAGACACAGGCCCCTTGGGAGGTTCCAGGCTACGATTTCCCTTACTGGTGCCTAGAGAGGAGCAGAGCCCAGACCAAGATCACAGGGGAAGCTGAGGACACGCCCACCATTTATACTGTGACCCAGAGGCCTGAGACCACTGTGTTGGCCCCTCCTTTTGCCCTCCCCACTCCTGGGTTTCTCTGCAGCAAATATTTGCAGCTCGTTCCCACATTCTGCCCACCTGTCCTCTGCGGGCAGCCCCGCCACTGCCACTGGGCCCCGCCTGTCCCTGGATCAACAGGCCAGCCTCTTTGCTGGCCTCCAGCCACTGGTCCCTGCCTCATGGCAGCCACGTAAATGCTTCTGGTCCTCAAGTCTGCCCAGGACCCTGCCTCAGAACAACTGGGGGTTCCTCATGCTCCAAAACAGGGAAGGAACCTCAATTCTTGAGGGCCCAGGCATCCTGAGTGTCCTCCTGATAGCTCCACACTAGCCTTGCCCAGCCCCTCTAGGAGATGTGGCCCCCACTGCCCTGTAGCTCCTCCGAGTGGCCTCATGAGCTGAGCTGATCCCTTCAGTTGTGGCCTGAGGCCTGGCTGTGCCATGTAACCTTGGGCAAGTCACCTCTCCTCTCTGCGCCTCAGTCTTTTCTGCAAAACAGGGATAATAATTCTAATCTGACCTCTCTGGGTTGTTGTGAGTGTTGAGAGGCCTATGTGAGAAAGCACCAGAACAATGCCTGGCCCCCAGCAGGTGCACAGAGACCTGGCAACACTCCTCCCAGAGTGTACCTATCATTCAGTCGCTCACCCAAAAAGACTGCACCAAGCTCCACCTGGAGCCAAGCCCTGTGCCGGGGGAGCAATGGTGAATCAGGTGCCTGGGTGCCACCTCAGAGGCATTCCAGCAGAGGAGATGGGTAGAGGGACCCTCAGTCGCACAGTGCAGTCATGACCGTGGGAGCCCAGGAGGGGCACCTAAACCCCCACACCTTGAAAGCCCCCACTGACTGGTGAAGGATGAGCAAGAATTTGGCAGTAGGATCAGCATGGATAAAGGCACGAGGGGCGGAGTGAACAGGGGTCTGGTGGCCCAGAGCAGATCTGCATAGCTCAGGCCTGTAAGAGGAGAGGGGCAGGACGGGAGCGGGGAGGCCCGAGGCACTGGACTGCCAGGCTAAGCAGCCTCTAGGGGTGATGGGGACAGGGAAGGGTTTCATCAGGCGAGGGTGATGGTTGGATGTGTGTGTGAGAAGAATCCCTGTTCTGGGTGGGGTAGGCCGGGGCAGGGCCAGGCAGGCAGGGAAGAGACCACACTGCAGGGGTGGGAGGAGGCTGGGATCACGGTTCAGGCGGGCAGATAGTGAGCACTGAGTAGGAAGCAGCAAGGGGGTGGCAAAGAGGCGGCACACGGCTGAGGGGTTTAGGAGGAAGGGGCAGGATGACCTTCCACGTCGGGCACACTGAGGCCACTCCACCCCCAGCCCAGGCCTTAGTTTCCCCACACATGAAATAGGAAATGGGCCAGAAGAGCCCTGGAGGCCCTCTCTGCTCTCACACCCTGTGGCTCTGTCAAGCAAATGGCCTTCCTTGTTCTGGAGGAGGCGGAGCGAAGCCCATCCCCACCCCACTCAGCCCTGCTCCCAGCCTCATCACTGGAGACAGGGCCCAAGCACCAGGGCCAAGCAGGACAAGGGGTCTCTCTCGCCCAGGTGAGGGCAGGTAGCCCTGCCCTGGAGGCTGGATACACAGAGCTGCAGTGCCACCTACCGTCTGCTTGGGAAGAGGCCACCAGTCCCAGGAGCCTGGCTCTGACCTAAGTATTAAGTCTCAGTGGACTGAAACACAGCAAAGGGTTCCAACTGCGACCCACTGCCCCGGTTCCTCCCCCAGCCCCAGCCCCACCCGCAGGCCTCTCCAGGTGGCTCACTGAACACAGAATGTTTCCTTCTCTAGTGGCTTCTGATCACGTCATTCTCTTGCGCAGAAACGTTTCATGGCTCCTCACTGCCCTTGGATTCCACGCTTGCTCCTTAGCCTTGAATGCAACGCAATTCAAGGCCCTTCCCATCCCAGCCTCTGCTGACCTCTGCAGCCCCATTTCCTACGTAGCAAAATAGCAGCTGCTCACTAAACACTCCATGTGAGCCCCAGCCTCATGGCTTTGTATATATTCTTGCCTCTGCTTAAAATACCTTTCTCTGCCTTTTTGGCTTAGAAAACTCCTGAACAGCCATCAAGATCAGTGCAAATGTCATTTCCTCTGTGAAGCCTTCCTTAACATACCTTTTCCCCCAAGTTCACTTCTGAGCACAGAACCTGCCTACAATGAAGTTTCAATCCCATCTTCCTCTAGGTCCCCACAGTCCCTGTGCTGTCCTTTATCCCTGCATAGGCCAGGAATGTTTCTGAACCCATCTCTTGCTTTCCCCAGGCTCTGAGCTTCTCAAGGGAAGAGACTATGTGAAACCCATTGATTCCCAGCATAGGATTATTGAATAAAGTTGTCTTTATCAAGCATCTACTACGTGCCTTTGGGCAGACATTTTCCCATGCTTTACCTCATTACCATGACTCAGTTCACCTGTGTTGAACGTGAAGTCTTTACCACTTTGCTCCTGCTCTTCCTGTCAGCCCAAAGGCCTTGCCATGAGCCTGCTGCATGACCATGGGTGGCTCACTCAACTTTCATCTTTTCACCTGTTATGACTCCTTCATCTAGGACCTACCTAAATCCCGTGGCTTTGCTCACACACATCTCATCCTGTTTATCCCAAGATACTCACTGCAATGCCCTGATATTGGCTGCAGCTGTTCCAAACCAGGCCTTTACCAGCTTGTCATCTTAGACCTGTAGCTCTGGGCTGGCCTTCCAGGTACCTCTGCCTCCCAAGGAATCCCAGGCCCAACTCCACCAGATTCCAAGCCCTGCTGGAGGACAGGCCCCAGGTCTGGTCTCCAGAGGTCCATAGGACAGAGATACTCTTTCATCCCCATTAGGGTGGCCCAGGGGGAAGCCAGACTCACAGGCTGGAGGGAGGAGGTCATGGCAACCTGGGAATGGGCAATATTATCCCACAGTGCTCGGGGCCTTCTGGAAACCATGGAACTCCACTGGAAACCACATGACTGAGGGGAAGCAGTGGGGACTTTAGCAGTCATCATGCCCCCCTTTCTTGTCCAGGGTGCACACGGGGCCCTAATTTGCCTGAAGTCATATAGGGAATCCACAGCAGGAGCCCAGGTATGCCAATCCCTGGCCTTAAAAATCTCTCTATCCATTCTGTTACTTCTATCCAAAGTCCTAGGGAAGTTTCCAGGCTGATCAAGCAATGGGAAAAAAGCTCACTGAGCAGACATCACATGCCAGGCATATAGAATCCGTCAAGAGAGGGATCATTATCCCCATTTTACAGAGGAGGAAAGTGAAGCTCAGAGGGAATGAACGACTTTCCTAGGTCACAAATCTGCATAGGACTGGGGCTCTCATGGGGTCTTAACCACCATGCCAGGCTCCCTTGAAGGCTGATGCACACAAATTAATTCCAGAACAAGACTAGACTGTAAATAATCAAATACAAGTTTTGATGTTCTGGGAGCCATGAGGGAGCAAGGAAGGCTTCCCGGAGGTGGTGGGGTGGGGCTCTCAGTGGGCTTTGGAAGAAGGATCCAAGTCGGGCAGATAGGAAAGGAGAGGGGGTTTGCAGGAGGAGGCATCACCCTCCCCTTGCTTTCTACTTGGGAAAGTCCCCTCCCTCCCTCCCTGCATAGCCCTTTTCCTGACCGACATCCGGTCTATCACCAAATCCTGCCCATTCTACCTCAGAAATTCTCTTTTGTTCACTCCCTTTCCTCTATTCCCACTGCCAATGTCTCAGCCCAGGCGTGTGACCTCTGCCTAGAGACTCCTCACTCATGGCCCTGTAACCACTCTATTCCGCCTCCCACGCCAAGCCACAGTGGTCTTCCTTAAAAGCAAATGACTGGCTGATCACAGTCCTGTTTAGAATCCTCCAGCATGGTTTCACAAGGCACTGCTTGGGACTGGCCCCTGCTACCCTGTCCAGCCCCATCTTGAGACACTTCACCTTAAACTCAGTATTTCAGTGACACAATATTTGAAATTTCCCCAGCTGCCACCCTCTTAGTCTTTGCCTGTTCTGTTCCCTCTGTCCATCATGTTCTTTCCTCTTTCAGAGCTTAGCTTAAATGTCCCCAGGAGGCCTTCCGTGGGCTGAGTGGGGAGGCCTCCTCCAGAGGCCCACAGCGGTGCGGGTCTGCCTGCCCTGCCCACGCCCGCGCATGCAGCCCTCCAGCCCCCAGGCTGTGCAGGCAGGAGGAGCCGACTGGCGTCCAGGTTTCTCCTCCAGGGTTCCGCGCAGAGAAAGGTGGGCCACGGCCAGAAGGCGCACTGGAAAGTCAGTTTCCGCCCCTTTCGGGCCCAGGGAATATTTATGGCCTGCTGGAGGGGCGGCGCGGGGAGCTGCAGGCCGAGGCTGCCTGGCGGGCGGGAAGGCAGTGCTCTCCGGTCTCCTGCGGTCCCTGGCAGAGGGCTGGGGGGCGGGTCGGCGCGTGCGGAAAGCGGCCTGAGCCCCCAGCCTCTGGCCGATTAGGAGACTACCGCAGCCTGGAAGTGAAGAGCCTCCCCCCGTTTCCTTCCACCCGGTTGGACTGGACCGATGGAGTCGGGCAGGACCCCAGGAGAGGCAGGTGTGGCAGCCCGGGGCGCTTCTCCCTCTGTGCTCCGCGTGTCGGCCCTCTGTACAGGCGGGAAACTGAGGCGGTCCCACAGCCAGAACTAAGAAACGCGATGCTGACTGCAAGCCGGCTCTGCCCACCGCGCTCCTTGGCATCACTGCAAGCCAAGAGTAGCTCACTCTTAGGTCACCACAAGAATCACGGGACAGTTGTTAACAAGCAGATTCCAGGGCCCCACCTACCAGAGATCAGGTAGGTCTGGGGTGGGACCCAATAATCAGCTTCTTAAAACAGGCAGACAGTCCACACTTTGTGAAACCTTGGTGAAGAGGTATTTTGGAATAGGAAGGTTCCTCTTGGCCTGGATAAAGCAGAGAGCCTAGGCTTGGAAGGGAGGGATTTGGATCCTGAAGCCGAAGCTTTCCAGCTGAGTGACTGACTTCTCTGTGCCTTGATTTTCTCTTGCCCTAAAATGGAGATAACATTCAACGCACAAGGTTCTGTAATCTCAAAGACATCCGTGTAAAAGTGCTTTGCAGACTTCACCATCGCCATCACTATTTGCCGTCACTGCCAATCCCCTGGGTAGGGAGAGAAGGCAGCCTGAAACCACGAGGCCGTGAGTTCATACGCCACCACCTCTGTAAAGGCAGCCCTGATTCAGTCACTTGGGTGAAGGCCTCCTTCCTTTGAGCTGCACACCACTCCCTTGCCCCTATTTGGTACTCCTTTCCTGTTCCTGCTGCTGACTTTGCAGTACATGCGCCATTTTCCACCAAAATTTGAGCTCCTCCTTTGGGGAGCCTCAAAGTCAGCAGTAATGTCAGAGGACTGAGTGGTGGAGACAAACTTGGGTTGATGTCTCAGTTCTATCACTTACTAGTTGTGGGATCTTGGTCTGTGGCTCCACCTCTCCAAGCCTCAATAGCTGTAAAATGTAGAGGTTTAAATGGAATATTGTCTATAAAACGCCATAATGTCTATCACTCAGTTGGCCCAACTTGGATAAAACAAAATACAAGACATAGAAAGGCATCACAAGAGACAGCTTTTAACCTGGGCTTTTAGAGCCAGGAAAGGTCTTAACAGGTCAAGAACTGGTGGGAAAGGGCCCCTATAGACCCTTCTCTATATTCTGGTTACACTTTCTATTTACATTTATAAATTGGCAGCAGAGAATTCCTGCTCTGAAATGTGTTGTTCCTGTCCATTTAAAAATTGAATTAGTATAAAGATAGGAAGTTGAACTCACATTATGGCCTTTCCTGAAACCAACTAAAATGATAGTAAAGACACTTATCAAAATATTGGAAACCAGGCCAGTCGTGGTGGCTCATGCCTGTAATCCTAGCACTTTTGGAGGCAAAGGCAGGAGGATTGCTTAAGACCAGGAGTTTGATACCAGTCTGAGCAAGAGTGAGACCCTGTCTCTACAAAAAACAGAAAAATTAACTGGGCATGGTGGCACATGCCTGTGGTCCCACCTACTTGGGAGGCTGAGGCAGGAAGATCGCTCGAGCCTAGAAGTTTGAGGTTATAGTGAGCTATGTCACACCACTGCACTCTAGCCCGCGTGACAGAGCAAGACCTTATCTCAAATAAATAAATAAATAAATAAATAAATAAATAAATAAAAATGAAAAAATGCTGGAAACCAGACACATGGAACAAGAATGGTAACTAACCAAATCCTAAACAGGCAACAAAGACAGCTGAAAAGCAGCTCCATTTATACTGTAAAACCCCTAAATGGTTAAGAAACAGGTTGTACCAGGAACTTCTGGAAAGTGGGTTGGTGGGTAGGCCAACACCAGGAAGATTGCTTAGAAATCTATTTAAGAAACAATCAGATTCTCAGATACCCTTTCCCCTGGCAAAATACTAATACTTCAGGCTGGAAATTAGAGGAGCTTTTCTCTTGACCAACTTGACAGAAAAGACATGGAATGGCCCAACCAGATCCCTGTGCACAACCCCAATCCTGTTCAGAGGGTATCAAATCTGTTTTACTGTCCCATTCTTAAATATGAGCAGACAGCAATGGATAAGTAAGCATTTGAGAAAAGCCTGTAATAAGAAAGAAGTCAAAATAACAGGTGGGAGAAAAAGGAACTTAGAAGATAGTAACTACACAAAATGCAAAATACCTAAAGGGGAAAAAAAACTATAATTAATGTCCTAAAGAATAAGATATTGTGTCCATGAAAAACAATGGGATGCTACAAAAAAAAGAACTCTTGGAAATTAAAAATACAATAGCAGAAGATGAAAAACTCAGAAGAATGGTTGGGAGATAAATTTGAGAAAATAGAAGAAAAAGGCAAAGAGATGGAAAACAGAAAAGATAATTAGAGGGCTAGTCAAGGGTATTCGACCACTGAATGACAGGAATTCTGGACAGAGGGATTAGAGAAAATGTTTGAGAACTAAAATACATGAGTTTCAGATTTAAATGACGCATTGAGGACTCAGTACAATATATGAAAACAGATTCACAGCAAGACATCAATATTTTAGAATCCTGAAAACAAAGTGATCACAAACGCTTGCAGATAGAAGAAAAAATAAGCAGGCTTCATACAAAGGATTAAAAATCAGAAATATCATTGGGTTTCTCAATAGCAAGATGGGAACCAAGAGACAATGGGAAAGTGCCTCCAAAATTCTGAGGGAAATTATTTCCATCCTAGAATTCTGTACTCAGCCAAATGATCATCAAGGGTAAAGATAGAATACATTTTCGGTCAAGTAAGTTCTTTTTGCATGCTTCCTCAGGAAGCCGCTGGAGGATGTCCTTCAGCAGAAATGAGGGAGTAAACCAAGAAAGAGGAAGACATGGCATCCAAGGAAGAGAAGATACAACAAAGGGGAGGGGCAGAGGAATTCCCAGGCCAATGGTTATGCAGTAGAAAGCAACCCATCCTGACTGGAACAGGATGGAAGATTCTGGGAGAGATTTCTTCAGGAAGATGAAATTTGTAGAATAGCCAATGCATTTAAACATATTGAGAGGAGATTTACATAACTGTAATTGTTATGCAGGGAAGAAAAAAGAATTGTAGAATACTACATAGCTCAATTGTCAACAGCATTTACATGGCCTAATAATGAAAACAATGACTACTCTTCCAACCTAATAACGAAAACAATGACTACTCTTCCACAACACTTGTGATGTAATTATACTTAGGGGAGGTGAGGAGACACAAAACGTACATGTGATGTGGAGAGAGCAAGCAGAGGGGCGAGAGAGGGGGAGAGAGAGAGAGAAGGAGAGGGAGAGGGAGAGAGGGAAAGAGACTGAAAAATCAAGAAGTAGCAATATAAGCAAATAATTTAGAGGTGAAAAGTTGCCTCTGTAGAGTGGAAAATATTATGTGCATGCATGTGTGTGTGTGTGTGTGTGTGTGTGTGTGTTTGTTAAGGGTGGATGGCAGGGGAACTGCTTTCCATTACAAGTCTTGTAGACTTTCTAAACTATGTGCATGTACAACTCAATTAAAAAAAAATTTTTTTTTAATTGAGTGACAATAAGCCCTTAAGTCAGATCTACTAGTGTCAAGAAGGCAATCATTTTCCGCAGAAGGTCTAGCCGGATACTAGCCAACCCCATGAGGCTGGCAAGAGAATGTTCTGGGGAACTCTGGGATGTTAAGCAGAGTAGGTGGAACACAATTCATCTATTGAGGACAAATTCAAGTGCCGTGCCTTCAAAAAGTCTTCCATGGGCCCTGCAGCCTTATATGATGCTTCCTTCCTCCTTGTCCTTTATCCCACTCTCATTACTGTGATTATGGCTTGGCTTCAACTGCAGATATTTTGCCTGGTCATCTTTACCACCAGGCTGTGAACTCCGCAAAGACAGTGCCTTCAGCCCAGTGACACAGAGAAGCTGCTAAATAAATGTTTGCTGAATGGTCAGCACTTAGTAACGGCCAAGCATACACTTATTGAACATAAATACTTAGTACATATTGACAGAATAAATGTTCTTCCTTAGACTCACCTTAACCCATGTTTTGATACAAAGCAAGTCCTTGATAAATGTGCATGCCTTGGCTGAGTGGATATGGCCTCCCAGACTCCCAGCCTGCTGTGTGATTTTGAAAAACTCTCATAAACTTTTAGAAAAGTGCCAGGATTTCCTCATATATCAGTAGAGAAAAAAGGGTAGAGAGTGAATTCCCAGGTCTGGGAGGCATGACCTAGGAATTGAGTGGGGGAGAGGGGATGGCAATGATGGTGCACTGAGGATTCACAGGTGTCTAGATGACCTGCCCCTGGGGCAGGCAGGTGGAAGGGAAAAGTAATAGCTAATGAAAGGGGGCTGCAGAGAGGCCTGAGGAATGATTCCTCCCCCCAACTCCCATCTCCTACCCAAAGACACTCCTCCTCACTGCCCCTTGGCCCTGGCTCCCAGCAGCCAGCCATGCTGAATGAGTCCTGCTTCTGGAAGGGTATTTTGGCCAGATTCTCCCTATCCCCTGAGATTGGGTGGGCTGGGTCCCAGGCCCAGGCCTGCTTCCTTCTGGCTGGTGCATCACCAAAGACAATGGCTCCGAAGGCTCCAGCAGAACTGCACAGGACATTGTTAGATCATCTAGCCAAAAGGTCCCCAAATTTTAGATTTTACCAACTGGTAAAATTTAAGTAAAGAGGGGGCAACCAATATAAAGTTACCAACTTTTTAATTTTGTTAAGAAAAGGACATTAAAAAAAGCACTATCACAATGTTGTGTTTCTTGATCTGGGTGGTGGTTACACAGTATGTCACTTAGTGGAAATGCATCAAGGCTGTACATTTATGAGCATGACTATTTTGTATAGGTGTTTGACTTTGTCAAAAGTTTACTCGGTGGCTCACATCTGTAATCCTAGCACTCTGAGAGGCCAAGGTGGGAGGATTGCTTGAGGTCAGGAGTTCAATACCAGTCTGAGCAAGAGTGAGACCCATCTCTGCAAAAAACTTAAAAATTAGTCAGATGTGGTGGTGCACACCTGTAGTCCCAGCTACTCGGGAGGCAGAGGCAGGAGGATCACTTGGGCTGAGGAGTTCGAGGTTGCAGTGAGCTATGATGATACTACTGCACTCCAGCCCAGGGCAAGGGAGTGAGATTCTATCTCAAAAAAAAAAAAAAAAAAAAAAAGTGTACTCAAACTATCATGTATTATCATGCCATTATTTGATATTAAAAAAATGTTTAATACCGAAAAATGAGAAAGACATAACTTTAATGAAGGAGAGTTGGTCCTTCTAAAAAAGGGCAGGGATAAACTTATAATAACATACTTTTATATGCAATAGTTTAAAAAATTCCAGGGGAGAAACAGTCAAAATCTTTATTTCACAATATTACACATTGGTTTTGTCAATTTAGGGATTCAGATGTGAAGTGGAATCCTATATCCAGTTGTTCTTAACCTTTATCACAGCTGTTGAGAAAAATCCAGTTTCACTTGGTTATCCAAGGGGAACGGAAGCCACGTCCCATGTAGTTCCACTGAATTTGGATGTTCCCTGACTCCTGAAAGAGGCTGGGAACCAAGACAGCAGCTGCCAGCCCCTGCACTCCCTCCCGCTCGAAGGGCCGGAAGGCCGGGTGGAGAGGACTCACAGCCACCCATCAGGCACCCTGATCACCCAGCACAGAGTAATCAGACCTTCATCTGCAAGGGAGGCTGCAGACAGAGAAGACCCTGGCCAGTCAGTCCAACTAGAAGCACGTGGGGACGTTCTGTCAGACTCTGTTATGTGAAAACTGAGGCCCAGAGTGAGGCGGTGATATATTCAAAGTCACACAGCAAGTTAGTGAAGAGCTGGGGCTAGAACCTGGCCCATCAGCCCTGTATCGTCCTGCCCCCCACCCCACCCCGCTGGCTCTGGAGCTCCTGGTGGCCACTCTCCTTTCCTGACCCTGAAAACTGCTCACGAGTCCTGCCGTGTTCGGGGTAAACTCTTCAGAACTCCGACTCTGGTGGCCAGAGCTGGGCTGCAGGGAATCAAGTTACCTGCTTAGAGAGGGCCCCCTCAGGAGCCAGCCGCTCTCCAGCTTGGCAGGAGGACAACTTGGCGAGGCTGGGCTTGTGGAAGACGCCGGAGTTGCTACAATGGAGGGCTTCAGCCATCCAACACCTCCTTCAAAGCTGCTGTCACCAAACCCAAGCTGACACCTTGGCTGTGGGCAGAGGATGGTGGGGGTGGGTGGAGGAGGGGAGCTTGTTAGGAAAAGCCTCTGCCAGGCAGGCCAGCAGGGGGGCTGGCGGGTAGGGTTGGCCCCTGCAAAATGGGCCTCTTTCCCGCCTGGAGGGCTTTGCGCTTTGCTCAGCCATGCCTCCTCCCTGTTTCTCTCTCCTCACAGACACACCCAGTCTCCACCAATTGCACAAAGCCTCTTTGATTAAGGATGCCATAAAAAGGCTGCTTCAAGGGGACCAGGGCCTTCCCCACCCAATCTGCGAAATGGCCGATTGTGAGTATGTGAGTATCTCTAAGGTTTGTGTCAGTGCTGACAGGGAGGCTTTCAGCTCAGCACTGTGGTCGCCGGCTCCCAGATGAGGGCGTGGGCCCTTGGCAGCCCAGGTGGCCCATTCCTACCTTGAGTGGAAGGGTAGGGACACTTAATTTCTCTAACACATGTCAGAGAGACTCGTAGCAGGAAGAAAAGCAGTGAACCATGTTTCAGGTACCTTGAAGGTCTCAATATTTGTTGAATGGATGAATGAACAAAGTTCAGCTTCAGATTATTTTAAAGAACAGTGCCACTGCTTAAACAATAAAATCAAAGGCCTCATCTGGCTGCCCTCATATGACAGAAGAGCAATGCAACGAGTGAAAGATCCTTGCTCTGAAGCTCCCAGGGAACACGTGGGGCCAGGCAGGCATCCTGAGCCTGGCTGGGCGAGAGCCCCACTGCTTGCCTGCAAATCTACAGCTTCCATGGACAGCCCCAGCCTGAAGTTTCTTGAAAATTCCTATCATTCTTTGGGCCAGGCTGCTCTACTTCACCTTTCTTTGAACTTCCTCCAAGTTCCTGGACCCTCTGCAGCTAGTTGTGTGACCTTGGGCAAGTTGCTCCGCTTCTCTTTCTAAGCTTGAGCCTCCACATCATTAAAGTGAGAGAAACTACTGACCCTGAAGGGTTGCAGTGAGGCTCACAGCTCCAGCCAAGAAAGTGCATGATAAAGTCAACATTTATGGGACCCCCACTCTGTGCCAGACACATGCAAGACACAGGCTAATCTCCTGCACAAAGTAGTACAGGGGTTAAGTAAAAATTTGATTCACAGGTGGGGCCAACCTGAGTCAGAATTCTAGCCCTACCATTGACTTACTGTGCAACCCTGGGCAAGTCACTTAGCCTTTCTAGGACTTTCTTTCTTCATCTGTGAAATGGATGTGCCAGTTGCTGAAAGGATGAAATGTGAACCCCATAAATGAAATGCACATAGCAGGTGCTCATTGAAGGGCAGCCTCCACGCATTTCCTTCTCCCACCAGGCCAGTCCTGTAAGTAGGTCCCCCAGGGCCTCAGGTGAGCACTGGCCTCTGGCGCTTAGTGCATCCGCAGCCCAAGGCTGGGGAGTCCTACTTGGGTCTAACTGGGAGCACCAAAGTAAAGACAAATGAGGAGGCCCTGGGAGGGAGAGCTTGGAGTGGGGGTGCTGCGTGGGACGGCAGCCAGCAGGCCTGGCTCCGAGTGCTGGGGCAACCACCTTTCTAAATCAGATTCTGCCCTCCAAGCAAGTAGGCAGGCTTTGATGAAGGCTCTGGCCAAGCACAGCAGAACCTTTGTGAGCTCTTGGCTCTCCCCACGGCTCGCCCCTCATCCTTGTCATCACCTGCAGGGAGCCCTGGGGTTGGGCTGCCCAGCTCCGGGTCACCTCCAGCAATCGCAGAGATTCAAGGCCTGAAGGACTGGTCTGGCTCCTCTCTCCCATTGCATCTCCCTCCAGCCCCCTCCTCCCCTCCCAGGCTGCTACTTTGTCTTTGAGGCGTGGTTTTCTGGAGAGGTGTGAACTGGAGTGGAGGCCAGGGCTATGGAGGAGCAGGGAGAGGCCTTCGCTCCAGGACAGGCCTGCCCTGCTGCTCCCAGAGCGATGCTTCACCTCCGCCCCATCCAACCCTAACCCTTCAGACCTCAGTTCAAGTCTCTCTGGCAGGGTAACTTTAGCCCTGAGAGTCACTTTCCTCCCCTGTACAAAGAGATGAAACTCTCTAGACCCTAGTAGGGCATCTTTTAGTCTACCTCAGGGACTCGAGGAGACTTCTCGGACTCCTGTCCTTGCCCCTCATGCCCAGGCACGGCTGTGCCAGGTGCTTCATCCCCACCCAAGACCTAGCCTTGCACTAGTAACTGCTCAGAACTGCCCCCCTGCAGCCTGGACCCCTGGGGAGTCCCTCTTCATTCCTCAGGTCTGGCCGAGGGAGGTGTCCCTGTGACATCCTCACTGAGTACCGCCCTGCTCACCCACCATGGCCGCAACGGCAGAGCTTCTGCCCATCTCACTCACCACTGGATTCCAGTGTCTGGTCCAGGGCCTGGAACAAGGTACAGGCTCCAGAAACAAGTACTGCCTGCCTGGCCCAGGACCCCCCATCACCTTCACAGTCAGCACCTGAACCCACTTTCGCTTCACTGAGAAGTCAAATAACAAACGGAGAAAACATTTGCACGTAATACAGACAAAATGCTAATTACCTCAATATTTTTATAAAGCAGTAAGAAAAATACCTTTGTTCATATTCTTTATTTTTTGAGACAGGGTCTCTCTCTGTCACCTAGGCTGGAGTGCAGTGGCACAATCAGAGCTCACTGTAACCTCAAGCTCCTGGGCTTAAGTGATCCTCCCGCCTCGGCCTCCCAAAGTGCTGGATTACAGGCATGAGCCATCACACCCAGCCCCTTTGTTCATATTCTTTATCCATTGGAGAAAAAAAAATTATAGAAAAGAGGAAAGTAAACATTTTTATATCTGTAAAAACATGTTTAACCTTTCATAATAAAAGAAAAATCAACTAAAATAACAGTAAATGGTACTTTTTGAGCTATGTCTCTCAGATTGGCTTAGATCAAATAAGATATTTATGAAAGATCTCTCACATGTGTTGGCAATGACGGGGAATGACATTTCTTGCAGCATTGTTTAGAGCAGGGGCCAGCAGACTTCTTCTGTAAAGGACCAGACAGTAACTATTTTAGGCTCAAGGACCATAGGGTCTCATTGCCGCACCTATGAACAATGCTGTTGCAACTCAAAAGCAGCCATCGACAGACAAATGAATGAGTGTGGTTATGTTTCCATAAAATCTTATTTGTGAACATTGAGGCTTAAATTTTGTATACCTTTCATGGGTCACAAAATATTTCTTGATTCCTGAAATACATTTAAAAAACATTCAAAGCTTACAGATCATACAAAAACAGGTGCTAGGCTGGATTTGGCCAGTAAGCCATAGTTTGCCAACCCTGGTTTAGATTAATAAAAGACTAGAAACTATCTCCATGCCTCTCACTAGAGGAATGGCTAAATGCACTATGGTATACATCAATATGTAAGATGGACTACACCCACACCCCTTAAAACGCCTGCAGTAGAGACGTGCTTACCGGTTGCCTCCACCTGTAGTTGGAAAAGAAAGCACACATGTACATCCTTGTATAACCCAGAACTTCCCTGGGAAGATACAGAAGAGAGACAAATGACTACCTGTGGGGAAGGAAACTAGGGGGCAGAGGGAGCCAAGAGTGGGAGGGAAACTTTTCAAAGTATACCCTGTGCTCTGTTTGAAATGTAATAATATCATTAAGCAAGTTAACTTTCTAAAAAAGCAGTTAATTCCCCCCAAATAAAGATGTTCCCTGGCACCAAGTGATCTGAGGTGAGACAAGTTTGGTGCATGCTGGGTTAAGCTGAGTTAAAGTGTCTGTGCTGCGGGATTTGGGATGGGGTGGCCTCTTTAATGTGCTGCTTTGCCTTGTGAACTACCTGACGATGGGTGCTTCTCATGCTTGCTGCTGACACCGTTCTCCCGCAGAGCATCTCTGAGGACTAGCATGCTTAGAACAGATGTTGGGGATCACCGCATCTAGGAGCAAGTACAAATGCCTTCACGCTCACTCTTCTCTGCCACACGCACTGCATACCACAGCATTTTCTAAAGTAGTGCATTCCTCACGCGAGGGATCTTGTGAGACGCTCCGTGGTCAAATATTCTTGGGAAACAGTGCCAAAGTGGATGACAAATTATTGCTCACACTTCTCCCAGACTTTACTACTTCTCTGCCTTTGCTCCCACCATTTTTTTCCATCTGGACTGCTCTTTGTTTTAACCCATTTCTGTCTGCCAAAGTTCCCTCTCATCTGTCAGGGCTTGGGTCTCATGCTTTCTGCACCACGATGAAGGCTTCTTGGATCCTAGCAAAATATTAGAGGTGCCTGACAGGTGTCCCAAGACACTCGTTGAAAGAAAAAAATTACTGAGTGCAATAGAAGAATGACTGAAGGGAAGGAAAGGAAATGATAGGTGGATGGATGAGTGGAGGATTAGATTAACGGGGGTGATTGTGATTGGGTTCATGAGTGGGGACATGCAGTAGCTTGTTATAACTGTGTCCACAGTTCTGTTCATTGTGGGTGGTGCATGCAGGAACTGGAGCTCTGCAGGTCTGACTGAGGGTCCCAAAGCAGCTTGTTGGCCAGTTCTTGGGCAGCCCCTGGGGACAACTGAAAGGTCCCTTTCTCCTAAGCCTTCTCCTTGGTCTCTCATCCCTATTTGAAGCCCCACCAAGAATGCCACCCACTTCTGGATGTCAATGTGGGGGTGCCTTGCTACATTACTCATTCTTGCCCTTTAGACCACCCCCGTGGGCATTTCTATTGGTGGGGGGGATGCCCAAGTTGTTTTGACCAGAGAACCTGGTGGGGATCCTCACTGGGCTGTCCTCATTTCCCACTCACACTCTGAAGCTCACAGGACACCCCGACACTGCCCCTGTCTTGGGCCATATGAGGGTGGACCTCCATAGGGACCCAAAATGGAAAGAGGCCAATTGATCTGCTTATACTTATAAGCAAGTTTCCTTATAAGCAATTTCCTCTGGAACCTTCATCAAATTGCCTAACCTCTTTGAACCTCATTTTCCCTAACTCTACAATGGGTATGTCTACCTCATTGGCTACTTGTACGTTAAAGTGGATGAAAGTGCCTGGCACAAAGTAGGTCCTTGGCAGCAGCTGCTTTCCTCCTTTTTCCCCAATTCTGATTGTGAGCTGCTAGAGAGAGACTATTTCTTAGTCTTCCATTGCATGGTGTCAGGACACTGAGTGCAGGATGAGTTGGGATGGATGGGAGAGGGCAGCTGTGGCCCAGTCAATGACAAATACAGGTTTGCAAATATCAAAAGCAGCCTTACCCTCCACAGAAAGCTTCCCTGAGCCTTTCCCCTTCAAGGATTGCTTTTATCATGCTGTCTTGTAACTAGCTGGTTTTCTCGTCAGTCTCCCACTCACCCCCACCCGCCTCCCACAGACGTGAACTCTCCTCAGATCAAGTGCCAGGGATGACCCAGCTGTGTCCTCAAGCCCCTTCAGGGCTTGGCACGGAGTAGGCCCACTCAGTAGAATTGTGAGAAAGGCTGTGCTCTACAGTTGTCACCGATGGTTGCTTAAAGAACAGTGTTACTTGCTGCCAAGAGAGTGTGGAGCTCTTGGCAAGAGAGAGCAGGCACTGGGGCCAGGCAAGGAGAGGGCATAGGTGGTGAGAGGCAGGGGTGCACGGAGCTCAATGAGGAACAAGCCGCTTTGTGATTTAGCCTTGGGCATTCACTCATGAACTCAATTAACAAGTGTTAAGTGCCTAGTGTTTGCCAAAATCTTTGCACATTCCGCTTAGGGTACTGCAGTGTTGGTTAAGAGCGATGTGAATTCTATGAATTCTTGGGCAAGTTACTTAACATCTCTCAGCCTTGGTGATATCCTCAGCAATATGGCCATAATACTCAATGTGTCACAAGGCGGTTCTGAGAATTACGTTTATTTATGTAAGTTGCTTGACACAACCCCTGCTAGATGACTGTTTGCTAACATAATCGTTAAAGATAAAAATAATCCTCACTCAGTTCTGTATGGTTAGAGCAAGGGCTCCAGCAGGCCTTGGGGCGCAGGACAGTAGTCCAGTTCCTTCATTTGAGGGCTCAGAAAATTGGGGCCAGAGAAGACAGAGGTGGAGCAGGAACAGATCCCTGGCCACGGGCTTTTAGGACACTCTCTTCCATCTACACCGTTGTTTTTCCTGGAGCTTAGAGTCTGCAGAGGAGGCATGTATGCTGGTTTGCCAAGCGCTCCTTCGGGGAAAGTGGTATGCGAAGCTGGGGCGCAGTTTGCACGTAACGGTGCAATAAAGACGACTTCCTGCACTCACAGCTGAGGATGTACTTAAAGAGCAATTCGCTGCTGGGCCTGCAACGTGCTGCTCTGAGCACCTCCTCTCTCTGGCTGTCCCTTCTGCTGAGTTACAGCCCGGCCTGGGAGAGTTTATTGCTTTGCCCCAGAACATTCCCTGTTCTGGATGGAGTTTGAGGCAATAATAATGATACAAGTGTATTTGTAAAAATTTCCACTGTTTCCAGAGTGCTATCATATCCTTGATTTCATTGGATCCACACATTTTTTAACAGATGGAGAAACTTTGGCTCAAGGAGATAAATAACTTATCTGGGGACTTGGTACTGGTCACCAGTATTTTCACTAAATCTAGTGCTCATTCAGTACTTGAAACAAGAGCTGACACTGAGTGCCTTCTAGAAGCCAGTCTCCACTTGAAATGCTCTGACTGCCTTAACTCCTAGTAATCCTCACAGCCACCCTATGTGACAGACACTGTTATTATTCCTCTCACAGACAAAGACACTGAGGGACAGAAGTCAAGTAACTGACCCAAGGATACACAGCTAGTAGATGGCAGAGCTAGTGTTCAAACTCAGGCAGTCAAGCTCCACAATCTAGGTTTTTAGATTAACCTGTATGTCAAGGTTTCTTAACCTTTATGGAAATCTTGGGACAGATGATCCTTTGTTGTGGGGGCCGTCTTGTGCATTGTGGGATGTTTGGCAGCATCCCTGGACTCTACCCACTAGATGCCAGCACTTCTTCACCAGGTTGTGACACCCAAAAATGTATCCAGACATTGCCAAATGTCATTTGGGGGACAAAATTGCCCCCAGTTGAGAACCACTGCTCTGTGTTATACTCTGCTAAATGACAACATATAGAGTTTTTAAAATTAATAAATGGTAACCCCTAATTTTAGACAAAATGTGTTCTTGTAGACCTCTTTCCAAACTGAATCAACATTCAGATTCAAATAACCTTAACTGCTCACCTCCTATGCCCAGGCAATTTATAGACCATTTAAAAGATGAATTCATGCTTAGAGAAATCAAGTGACTTTCCCAGAATACCAAAGCTGGTATGTGGCAGAACAGGAATCTGAATGGTGGTCCCAAAGTCCACATGACTTTTTTGGTAGTATTCATTCTGAAGTGTTGTGACTGTATTTTCTCAACTCCAAGATACATTTTCTCCTCACAATTTAATGGTTTTGAAATTGGGATGCAACTTAAGACCAGTGTTTATTTATAGTAGGAAAATTTTATAATTCCCTTAAAAGCTATTTTTTAATTAAAAGTGTGTCTCAAATAATAGCCTTTTAGCATTGAGAATCGAGGGCTTGAGCTGTGTGGAGGATGCTGACAGAGCCAGATGGGGAGGGAGGAAGGAGACAGAGCATTAGCTCTCCCTGTTCTGAGGACACCCGTTTCTGCCCTAGCATCCATGCCAGCTCTGCATCCTTACCTGTGACCCCCATCCAGTCTTTGTGACCGGGCTCATGCCACACTCCTCCAAGAAGCCTTTCTAGGTCCTTTGGCGTGAATCTAATTTTCTAGTTTCATCTAGAAGGTTTTTTCTATAAGAGCATTTCAGTAACACGATATAGTATATAGCTGATTAAACATTTTCTCCTTCATCATGGGAAATTTTAGCATCCTTGCTTTACAGATGAGGAGACTGAGGCAGAGAGAGGGGCTGCAACTTGGCCAATATCTGTATCAAGGCCAGTGGAAGGAGAGGAAAGAGGAACCTCCAGGTTCTTCACATCAATACTTCACGCTTGTTCTGGGATAGCTAACCACAACCAGCTGGTTAGCAGTTGGGTTAGCCAAGCCTTTCCTTGGAGAAAGTGGCATTCCAGGATGTGATGAGGTTTGCCCATGATTCCACAATAAAAACTGGTATCTGAGCTCAGACTGGTGAAGCGGTTTACCAAGGCCCCACAACTCCCAAGTGGCAGCACTTAGGCTGGGTCTCTTACACCAAACCCCTGCTTTGTCTTGCTCCTTGCTGCTGGTCTGTCCAACCCTGCCCGCTTTCTCACTCTGATGCTTCCAGGTCCTGGCCAGGCCTGCCTCTACTCTCAACAGCCTCTTCTAGGCCTCCCTGAGAATGAGGGCCCAAATCTCCCCTCTTACGGATGTCACAGAGGTTGTGGTCTCGCTCCTCCAGCATATCCCACCAGTGCTCTAACTCTTCAAGAGCTGGACTCAAATCCCTCCATCTAGCACGGTGACGTGCACAGGATCCTGTGCCACCAGATCCCAAATCAGAGATCCACAACTGGAGGAAAGGAGACATGAAGTCGAGTCCCAGCAGTGCTGCATTTTGGCAAGTCACTTGGGGATAACACCACCATCTCACAGGTTGTTACAAGGACTGAAATTACAAAACATCTGTGAAGGCCCTTGGCACACTTATAGTGCTGTGGTGGCGGTAAGGCTGGCTGCACAGTGTAGTACAAAGAGCATGGCCTTTGGCTTTGGACAGACATGGACCTCAGACAAATGATCTCTTTGAAATTCAGTTCTCTCATGGGAATAATACATCAGCCTCATCAAATTATGAATCTTAAATGAGATAATACCCATAAAGCATCTCACACAGTGCCTGGCATACAGGAAGCACTCAATAAATATTATATTCCTTCCTAAATGTGTCATTAAATGAAGCATAGCAGAATCAATCCCTTAATTCTATTATTTAAGCACACAGATAAATCTCATGCTATGAATAGGAAATTTAACCTCAAATGAGCACTGAGATTGCTAATGATTTTAAGGCACTGGCAACCACCTTTACATTTAGTCATCTATTTTCCAGGGAGACCGCAAAGCTGGAAAAGAAATTGCAGTTCAGAGAAAGACACACTATGTAATGGGGGTAGTTTAACATTGCACATCTCTTCATCTGTACAGTTTCAGGTCTGCTCCCCTTCTCTATAAAAAGGCAGGAGCCGAGATACAAACAGGTTCTAAAGAGGGCAATGAAAATTATATGGATTGTGGTTTGAGAAGGAAAGGAATAGAAGAAAAAACAAGGCAGGAATTACTTAACTTGGAAAGGAAGGGGTAAGATGGGTGATAAAGAGGAGGATATTATATGGTCAAGGAGGGTGGTGAGTTGCAAACCAAGGTCGTTATTGTGGCAGGGGCCTGGGGTACAAAAGGGATCGTATCTCAAGACTTGGAACACTTTGGAAGAAAGACTATACAAATCATAGACATTATTAATGATGATTAACAGTGACCAATGTGAGGTTTGCTTTTTGGTTTGACTGTGTTCTCTCATTTTCTAAACATGCCCGGAAACTGCAGGCTGTCCTTTGCTGTACACATCTCACCTACGAAGGGCAGCGTTCCTATGGCCAGTTCACACAGGCGGGACCTCCAGGCTCAGCAGCTCTTGGAGAACCTATTGACCAGAGAATGATGGCCAACTCCTGAGCAGGACTTCCTAGGGTTTTAAAGGATTGGCCCATGAATCGCTTTCTATCCTCTTATCTGGTTGCTTTCCTTGCCAATCCTCTAGCGGTTCTGAATTTCCCATTGGTCCTAGAACACATCATCTGTTCATTCAACAAGTATGGAGCAACTCTTACATGCCAAGTCCTGTTTTACACAGTGGAGATACAGCCACAGTGAACAAGGCAAGGTCCCAGCCCTTGTAGAACTTATATACCAGTGTGAGGAAACAAATAATTTCTAGGAAAAGTAGGCTAGTTTTGAAAGGGTAGTCAGAGAAAGCGTCTCCATGGAGACATTATTTAAGCAAAGACCTGACTGATGCAAAAAGTGAGCTAAGAGCTAACTGGTTCAACAGCTTTCAAGGCACACCAAGTGTAAAGGCCTTAAACAAACTTGTCTGAATGAGCTTGGGGGTTGGAAGACCATTAATAGCTGCATAGAGTGAACGAAGTCCAGAGGATGGCATGGGCCAGCTCCTGTATGGCCTTGGAGTCATGGTCAGGAGCTTGGATTCTGGTCTCAGTGTGGGGGTCTTAGAAAAGGAGGTGCACATGATCAATCTGCCTGATGGGTGGAAAATAAACTTTAATGGAAAAATAAGGTGAGAGATGATAATGGTTTGGACTAGGTGGTAACAGCAGAGAGGGTGAGAAGTACCTGGGGGCCAGAGACAGGGGCACACTGGTGATAGACACTTGAGCTGGGCCTTGAAGAATTGGCAGCCTAACAGTTTGCCAACAGGGTCAATGTCTTATCTTTGTGGCCAAAACACCTGGCATAATACCTGGCATGATGCGTGTTAAATGGAACTGGAAAAGTAGTAACAAATATTTTAGGAGAAAAATGTTTTCATATAAATAATCTTGAATTTCTATTTCAGAATGCTATTTAATGCTTACCAAGATGGGAAAAAAATACTGTACATTATAGAAAATTTGGAAAATAGAAATGTCAAATGAAAATTTCTAACTCCTTGTACTCCCACCACCTGGAGACAAACATTGGTACTTTGGTGTACTTTCCCCATTTTTTTATACTCATTTTTAAAAAGGTGAGTATTTCCACTTTAAGGAGTAGCCTGGTCTAACAGAATAAGTTGGTCAGGGTCTGAAACCCACTCTACTACTGAGTGGCCTTGGACAAGTCACTTGTTTTCTGGTCCATAAAATGAGGATAGCAACACCTACTGTATCCAGCTATTGTGAGCCTAGATGAAATGACTCATACAAAGTACCTACTATCATGCTTGGTACACAGTAAGTGCTCAATATATAGTAGTTGCTATTAATAAAAGGAAGTCCAAATTCCACAAGACTCAATTGTAAAGAAAGCTTTCAACATCTTATTTTTTAGGAAAAAGGCTATATAAATTTACAATCTATAATCACATGTACTGTTTCAAAGAAAAATAATCATACCAAGAATGGGAATTTGCCAAATGAGATGTAAGCAATATCAAATATTTTTAAAACCAAATTTTACAGTAATACAAAACCAAAATGTGCCAAGAACTAACCCTAGACCCTGGCCTGTTTAATAAACCTTTTATAATGCCAACATACTAATGGAATTACCATTTACATTAATAACAGTTTAAACGACAGACACTGCTCACCCTCCAGGAAATGATCCTTTCGGGTTTTCCATCTTGAGTTATGTGTGGTATAGGACAGAGGACAGCACTGAGTTAAGACGCTTCTGTTTCCCCCTGGCCTCTGCCATCACCAACTAGTGTGATCCTGAGCAAGCTGTCCTCTCCGGTCCTCTGTAAAATGAGGAGTTGTCCACATAGTTTCCAAGACTCCTTCCAGCTCTAACACTCTACCATCATGCAGAATTTACAGTCTAATGTTGGTGTGAGGAGGAAGTATTACATATTAATCAGGTACCTTGAAAACTTCAAATAGCTTGCAGGTTAGCTATCATCTACTGTTTCCCTGCGGGGGAGACATGAATCACACATTAAAAGGGTATACTTCTAATACCAAGATAACAACTACATTTTCATTAAGAAGAAGTCAGAGACCAACTTAAAACCAACTGGGGTCATGAAGTCTCACAGTACACACCATTTTCAAAGGTCCGCCTACTCTTAGAAAATGCCAATTTCTCGGTGGCTTCAAGCGTATTTCAAGTGGACTTACACTGGCAATGATGGTGGTGAGTTTGGCTTAGTTTTATATACCATCATCATAAATTAATGAGGTAATATATGGGGAAACAAATGTTACTGTTTTTATGGGTTTCTTCTGCAAAAGCTGTCGCCTACCTCTACCTCTTTGACCTCCCATATTCAGCACTGTCAACTACTCTGAGCTACACACTGGGAGATGCGTCAGAACCACACAGGTTCTCGACAGCTTGTATTTGTGGAAAAGCCAGGCAAATGTGGAAGCACATGTTAAGGGCCATTTGACCCAGATTTCAGGGCTGGGGAAGCCCCCAGAGGAACTGACACCTAGGCCAAGGTCTGTGGGCGTGACGACTGCTGCACTCTAGATTGGCCTAGGGCATCACCTCCTCAGTCAGGGCCCTCTCCTCTCCTCTGGAGCTCCCCTCACACCTTGAGTTTACCTCTAGTTATGGTGAAAAGCCCTGGTTTGTTCTAGACAGTCCCAGTTCTATCAGTTGCCCTGGCATAACTATTAAAAGTGCTCTGGCGAGGACCACGAGGGTAACTATTACAGGGTTACCCTACCTTTAGCACTGCTCCTGGCAGTCCCCAGCTTTCCTGTCTGGCTCCCCAAGTTACTCAGCCGAGGGCCCGGGTTCAACCTTATACACCCTTGTATGCATGGCACGGACTCTACTAATTCGTCATTGTATTCATGACACTTAGCCTTGTGCCTGATGCTAAATGGATTGAGGACCACAGGTGGTCCATACAATATTCTAAATTAGAATGAAAAACAAATACAAGAGACAATTAAATTAATTTGTGAATCTTTATATCATGTGAGAATCCTGTTCCACCTTTCACTAGCTGCGTGACCTTCTGAGTCTTAGGTTTCCACCTGAAAAATGGGAATAGTAGCTTCTTCGTAGGATAAAGAAGTTTGAGTAAGTATGGGCAAAGTGCTTTTGCACATACCTGGCATATACTGATCACTCAGCAGCAGCTGATACTGTAGACGACGACTACTCCTTCTGCTACCACAACACTGTTTTGTTGTAAGAAAACTGGTTTTAAACCAACACTTAACCAGTGTCCAGTAGGGATTCCATAAGTGTGCACTAAAGGAATGCTTGGTCTCATGCTAGGTCCTGGCTGCAGGCCAGATTCTTGGATTACAAGATGCATTAATCAAAATTACAATTTAGAAGTCAAAAGTTTTGACTCCTCTAAGTCCAGCTTTAATACTAACAATTTAAAGAAACCGCCGCCTCATATCCGTAAGAAGTACAGAACACAGCAGCGCTATCTGGCTGCACCCTAGATGTCTTAATTAACAGCATTTAAACCTCACCCTTCTTATAACTATATTCTTTTTTAAAAAAGTTACTCTTATATAAGCATGCCAACTTGGATATTTGGGTCCATCTCTTCTCTTTTTGAACTGTCAACTCCTGAAGTTTTATGTGATTAATGTACATAAAGTAGAAAGGTCTCAGGTTGAGTCAACAGTAGTTTTCTTGATCCCCCAATTACAATATCCTCTTTGCAGTATATTCTTGAACATTTGGAATGAATTAAGACCTTAAACTTCCAGATGTTTAAACTACTACTGTAAATTCAAACTCATTAAAAGGGGCAGATTTACTACCGCTACTTAGTATTGAAGTCTGTTGTTCACCCCGTCCAAATAATTTATGAAACCAAATACAGTGGCAGGTAGTGTACTCTATTTATATAGTATTCATGGTGAGAAATAAGGGGTATAAAAAAAGATCTGGAAATTAACTGTCATTTTAGCCAACCTATAGATCACACTTATTGTTGTTCCTAAGCTAGTAATTGTTTCCTGAAACTGATCTAGTAGATATTTTTATGCTAATCTGTACTAAAAATTACTTTGCTTTTTCTGGCCACAAAAATCTGGCTTATAGAGCAGCATTTGATTGTGGCAAGGAGACAGCTGCATCCACTCTCATGAAATAAATGGACCTGGACCTACAGTCCTTTGTGGTAGTGTCTTGGCAGCCAAACAAAGGTGGCAGCATTTCTACACTCAGTTTGTAAAGTCTTAGAAGTTTCAGGCTTCGATTTTTTTTTTTTTTTGCAAGAAACCCATGTCGACTATAATGAGTACATTTTAAAGATGTTGTGCTGAAAGCTGGCAATGGATAAAGCAAGAATATAAAAAGAGACTATTTCTAAAGCAAATATTTCTTTCACAAACCTTAAGAATGAAGTGGCTTTCACAATCAATTTTAATATCGAAGGATTGCATTGAAGTACCTGGCTCCGGCACTTAGTAGCTATATAATTTGGGGCAATTAATTTATCTCTGTGAGCTTGATGTCTCAACTGAAAAATGGGGTTAATACCTGCCTGAGTTTTTCTGAGAACTTGAATGGGATAATTCAAGGTACTTTTTAAGCTCTTAAGTATCACATAAGTATTAATAAACACTCTAAGTACAATTTTCCTGTTTTGGAAATTATTCACTTTAAATTGCACTTAAAAAGTGGCAGCCCCTAATATCAAACAAAAATAAACCAGATCCAACTAAGTTACTACAGAGGAACTAGCCTCAAGAAAAGGGCTTTTTCAACTCAACCTACTACTTACCTTACAGGAGTGTTTTTGTTTTTTTTAAAGACAGGGTCTCATTCTGTAGCATAGGCTAGAATGCAGCAGTGCAATCATAGCTCACAGCAGCCTCGAACTCCTATGCTCAAGCTATCCACCTCAGTCTCTGGAGCAGCTAGGACTACACTCAGCTAATTTTATTTATTTAGAGACAGGGTCTTGCTATGTTGCATCGGCTGGTCTTGAACTCCTATGCTCAGGTAATTCTCCTCAGCCTCCTGAGTAGCTGGGATTACAGGTGTGAGCAACTGCACCTGGCTTAAAAATTACATAATATTACTAATAAAGCATTTGTCCCCATTTATTCTATAGGTAACACATCCCATATTAGACTTCAACTATGTAACTTTTTTCCAAAATTGAGCAGATATGTCAAGAGCAAAAATTCCTAATTAGATATGCTAAATCTTGAATATATTTCCTAGTACATTTTGCAAACTGTTTACGTATGACACAGAATTTTTTTTTTAAAGTGTACAAGGCTTTCATGGATATTGTTATTTTCCTCTCCTTTAATTTCAATAAATTTGATGTACTGAAGTCTATGAAGTTTGTGTAGTTATAAAAGCACAATTATAGTTCTGTGGGCCAACTCTAGGCTGTAAACTCTGCCAGTCAGAAAGTACATCCGATATTGTCAGCACTTGGCCAAGAAGTCTGGCACATAGTAAGCATTCAACTCATATTTGCGGAATAGTCACTACACTTACCATTTTCTAACTACCTAATCTTGCAAAAGACAATCTGTTTTTATCTGTGAGACTACCATTAACTCAATCTGCCATCAAAGATCATAGTTTGTGAAAATGCCTTTTAATAAATTAGGGTTTTTAAGCTTTCAATAGTCTCAAATTACAGAATATAGATTATAAAAACAAATGATGCACACCTTAAAAGCTTAAAGGTTGTTTCATGAATGTTATTGGAAACATTATTGTGGTAGACTGAAAATGGGGCCATATTTTACAGCTTCTTCCACCAAGAGGAGTCTATATCCTCATCCTCAGAATCTAGGCTGGCCAAGTAACTTCCTTTGACCAAAAAATGTGGTCAAAGTGACACTGAGTTCTTGAGCTCAGGCTTTGAAGCTACTGCCTTTGCCTTCTTGGTACTGAGACCATCATGTCCTAAGCCCAAGATAAAAGACCATAGGGAGAGGTCCTGTCATGCCACCCTGTTCTCAGCCACCCTGTCAGCTGAGTGCAGAGAGCCCAGATGAGATTAGCAAGACAACCACTCCATCAACCCACAAAACTTTAAGAAAATGGTAAATTGTTTCTTTATGCCATTATATTTTGAAATATTGTTAAACAGCAATAGGTCATTGATGACAAATTACTTAACTCGCAAAGCACAACCTTAAGATAGGTTTTATAGTTAAGAAAACAGACCCAACTTAAGTAATCGGCCAAGGTCATACCACTCTTAAGTGCCCTAAGAACTGAATGAAGGTACTGAAACACCAGCTCTGTGTCTCCTTTACTGTCATCCTGCCTTCATGAATTTGATCAATTAGTTCTTTCTGCCAAGGACAGAGGCATCTCTTAGAGCTCTGGCTATAAGACAGGATGAACTCTCATGTTACCTTTTTTATAAGGCGCATGGGTAATGTGTCCTGATTTGACACATGTGCTGAGCTTGCCCACAACAAGGAAATGCACTGTGGGCTACCAGTAAGACTCTACACTTCAGCAAATGCACCCCATTCTGCTTTCAACATTAACTTACCCCAGCGTAAAATAATTCAATGACAGCTCTGCAATTAAATTCATTCATTTACATTTTAGCCAGCAACAAACACAAACCATGACAATTTATATCAGGGCCCATACAATACATAATATTAAAAAAAAAATCAATTGGGTAAATCTTACATTTAGTAATTTCTTAATTAAATGTCTTTTTCTATACCCCAAGTAGTAAAGTGCATATAATTGTGAAGCTGATTACCAAATATTTTTGAAGAGAATTTACCACAGAATGTTTTGACCACACTAAAAATAATGTACCTGAACTTTAAACAAAATTCACATTTTATTTAGATTGAAATAAACTATACAAAATTTATTTTCTTCACCAAAAATAACAGCAATATTTTCCATATTATTTCTAGAGAAACCACAAAACACTTATTTTTGTAGCTTTTCCAGGTTTTGTTTATAAATCAAGACGAGGCAATAGATAAAGTCATGGAAAAAGACAGAAGAAAAAGACAAGTCAGTTGTCAGTATCCATGGCCTGATTTTGTCCTAACCATGAAACAGACATGTTCAACATACATCTGCTAAAAAGCTTACAAAGATGCAGGCTCAACAAAGGAATGTAAACAGCAACAACCAGATGTGGAACAACAATGGCAGGCTCTTCCATTCAAACTTTAATTGTCACTTGCTCCTTTAAGTTCATTTGATAAAGCCAAAATCTACAATGAAATCCTTGTTTGGTGAGCTCACAAGCTTCCCTCTCTGATAATTTCTTTTGACTGTCCATTACAGATTTTTAACAATATATTTAAAACTTCTACTAGTCAAAGGTCAATCATGGGCTTCATTGTAACATTTTATAAAATGTATTCCTTCCTCCCACACCTCCTCAAAATTTATTTCTTCAAAGAACTGATAACTCAATACCTGACGTGGCTCTACTGTGATAGTAAATGTTATGTCTAAAATGACTTAACTAAAACAAGTCCAGAGTGCCACCAGCAGAGATCACAGAGAAGTGAAATGGGGCACTTTCAATGCTATCTTCTGGAAGAACAGATAGGTCTTCAAAGCATGAGAGTTCAAACAGGGGCCAAATAGGTATATTATCAATGGCTAAACTATTCAATGGAGGCCTACAGGCAAAGATAATCAGTGATTAAGTGCCCAACATACACCTTATGGCTCTTCTTTCAAATATCGAATACGAGAGAAAGCCCATTTTAAGTCTCTTAGGTATTTTTAATGGTTTTTCAATTATCTGTAGGAAGCTCTGACTTAGTTGTATAGAGTTTGATATATGTGTCTACCATTAAATCCAGATCATGTTTTATATCAAAATTTATGTTAAGCAAAGCCAAGTTACTTGACCTTTGGTCTGTCAAAGTGTTCCTCAAGTATGCTTTGAGGTGCTTTCGTCCATTTTCATAGTGTTCATTCTCAACCTTCATCACAGGAAGAATGCACAGGACAAATGCATACACGTTAGGAAAAAGCTTGATGTCAGGCAGGTGGAGGGCTTCATAAATGGTGGATAGAAGCTCAATATCTTTCCCTCTGTGTTTCCATTTAATTCTCCAACAATGAAGTTCAGCTGAGAGCGTGTCGGGATTGGGTAAATCACTTCTGTACATGTCAGCATGGTGTTCCTCCGACATATTGAATTTGAGTTGACCCATGACTGAGGGTACCAGAGATAAACATTTAAGAGCTGTGAGGCTGTTCTGAGGATATATCTTTAAGTTCCTGAGTAATGTGCTCCACTGTTGGAACACTTAGGGTTTCTTTATAGTAACTCTCAGAGGTCAGCTGAGGTTCCAAGTTACTTTGCTGAGCTCTGCGGAATTTCCCAGGGAGTTTCATCTGAATATCAAGTTTCGCAGCCAAATTTGTGGCTTCCTCAAACCAAAACTCATGATAAACTTCAATATTTTCCATCACTTCATTTAGTGAATGCAGTACTGCAGTCAAGCTACTGGCTGCAAAGAAGACATCAGAGGTTTGCCCCTGGAGATTTTTCCCAAAGGCCCTTGTAAAAGAGAGGACATTTTTAAGAACAACAATAGTAACAATGAAATCGAAATCTGTTACTGCACTACAGAGGACAAACGCTCGGCCAGCTATACAGTTATTCCATCTAATAGTTGTGTCACTATTTATACCATCTAAACATAAAACAAGTGCTTGCAGAAGGTCCACTAAAATTTCGAAAGCATCATGCCTTCCTGTCCACTGAGAATGGCAAATTTCCTTCAGTTCTTTACCCCTTTCTTCACTGTTCTGAAAAAGAACAGAAATTACATTGTCAAGTTCTAAAAGCAGTTGTGGTGATCGATGGAAAAAAGAACAAACTTCCTCAATTGTTCCCAATGCAACAGATACTCCCATAACAGGCACTGATTTTGCCAACCACATATTTAAGGCACAGGAAGAGCAAAGTGTGTAGATAGCTTGGGGATATTTCTCTAAAAGTCTAGAAGCAACAACTTTCATTTTGGAAGAAAATCCACTGGACACAATGTAAGCCTGGCCACGACAATACTCCATATTTAGCCCCCACTTCTCAGTTATTGTAGTGTGAAATTTCACAGCCAAAATTTCTGCATCAGCTTCATAAGGCAGAAAGCCCACAAACTCCTCTCTCAGGTTATGAGATTCGTCGACGAACCTCACCAGTACAGGTAGGTGCTCTTCCCCTGCTATGTCCACTACATCATCAGTGATAAGGGAAAAGAAGTGTGAGTCTCTCACTTCCCTGAGAGTTTCTTCCCGAATACAGCTCTCACAGATCTCTAGCATCTGTCTCTGCTGTATTTTTGAACAAAACAATGTGTTAACTGCTGTTGTCTCAAAGCGCTTTCTCAGGACCTCTTCACCAGAATTTATCCGGCACTCCAGCAGTGCTTGAAAGTTATCAGGAGTAAAAAGACCTTCTGGGATTTCGTCAGCCTCATGTCCATCCAGAGGTATGTTTTGCTTTCCCATAAGAATCAAGATTTCAAATAGAGATTTTAGGTATTCTTTGTTCTCCTTCTCTTCAAGGGTTAGAGGTAAAATGTCCTCATCCTGTTCTTCACCCCCTTCTTCTGCACTGGGATTCTGAGCAGTGCTGTTGTTGGTTTCTTTATGTTTTTGTTCTTGTTCGGAAGTTTCATCAACTGGAAAACAAAGAATTATTTTATAAACAAGCTCATGACAAACTATACAAAACAAAAAAATTACATCTTTGATTGGCTGAACATTTAAAATCCACAAACTCATCATTCAACATTCAACAGGGCATCTACTGGACCACAGACTTAGATACAAAGGTTAAAATAAGATACATTCTAGTGGGAGAGACAAACACTGTAAACAGATATATTTTAATCCTAGATATAAATGAAGTTATAAGATAGGAACGATTTTTTATAAACTTAAAAAGGCGCTTCACATATTGTACAGAGTAATGATAGATAGTCCATACCTCCAGAAAAAGGGAGAACTAATATTTACTATTATATATATTATTATATTTATATGCATCACATTACTCTTTCTTCAGGCAGGTGATGTCAACCCCATTTGACAAATGGGGGCACTAAATAACTTGTCCAACATCACAGATGCAGTTAGAAGGATAGAAGTGAAATTCAAATCCATGCTTATCCAGCTCCAAGGTCCATGATGAGGCTGTTTCTATCAAACCATTAAGCCATATTTTTATTCAGAAGATAAGATGACTATACAAACCAATATAATATTAAGTAGATTAATGTGATTCTTAGGGCTAATATTAGAATACTAGAAATCTTAGCATAATCTCTTCATATTTGGATGGGAAAACTGAGGCTCTATGGGTTAAGTGTCCTGCCCACAGTCATACAAAGTCAGTGGCAGCCCCAGGAAAAGAATTCAAATCTGAGGAATCAGTTAGAACCTAGTTCTTAGAACATAAGACTATGACAGGGCCACCAAGAGTTGTTCAGTATTGTGGGCAGTGGTGGGGGGGATAGAAAACATTTAGAACAAAGAAGTTGCATTCAATAATGACAAGGATATGGAAGGAACACAAGAACAGGCTGGCGGGGGGAAGGGGGCACTTCAGTTGGCAGGAAGTATTCCAGCAAAAGCGCTAAGGTGAAAGAGAGAAGCAGGCTGTCCAAGCACAAAGGGAAATCTAGTCTGACTGCAGCCTTTGTAAGCCATGCTTCCAAGCATCCCAGGCCCTTCAGAGCTTCACCAGGGTTCTGTAAGTGAGGGGAACATCCTTCTCTCGCCCCTCCTCAACTCAAATGGCACTGCTATTTACCATACATTACAGAGCAGTGGTTCTATACTAGGCAGGTTCCTAAGCCAGAAAGAGGTTATATCCTGGACACCTGCCGGCTTGGCTCCCTCCTTCCCTTCTCTCCTTTCTCTTCTACTACTTCTCTACTTGCCATCAGCAAGTACTAATTCTATTGTTTGTATTTTTTTTTTCCAAAAAGATGCTCACTAAAGAGCAAAGAGTATAAAGTCCCTCTCCTTTTGGCATCTTTCCATATGCAAGTCATAGGTATACAAGTTTCTTCAGTTCCTTGAATCTATTCCCTTTTCCCCACTCTCCCTACCATTGCCTTATCTCAAGGCCTTTCGACTTTTATTTGGTCTCCTGACAGCCTAACTGCCCTCCCTGCCTCCAGTGTTACCTTTTCTAACCCAACAGTGCTTTATATAACATGGAAATCAGGTCCATGTTATCACCTACTTACAAATCCCTCAATGGTTCCCTCCTGCCAACGGCTCACACAACACTGCAAGTTCTGGCCCCCATGGTCCCCTCTAGGTTCACTTTCTAACCATCATGGGTTATCAGAAACTCTAACACCACCAAAATTAGTGTAGTTCCCCAAACCTAGTACCCTGTTTCATGCCACTCTATTTCTGCATAGAATACCTTTCTCTCCTTTCTTTGCTTGAGTCGATGTCTCCATTCATAAAGAAGGAAAATAATAGTACTTATCTCATGGATACTGTGAGAATTACATGAATATTAGCAAAGCACCTAGAATAATGACTTGGCACAAGTATTCAATAAAAAGGTCATGTTAGTAATAATAATAGCAAAAGGTGAAAGAAACAGAGGAAGAGGAGTAATAGTAATATCTGACAAGAATAAAACTCCTTTGGTGACACAGCTCAGGTATCAGCACTTACAGAAAGGCTGTGATCACTATCCTCGATGACGCAATGTCACTAAGTGCCCCTATGGCATTTATTCCTTAAACATTTACCAAGGACTTATAATGCATCACAAATTGGGTGGACAGAGATACAGTGCCTGTCCTTACCGTTGCCCTTCCTTCCCTACACTGGGACGCCCTGTGTACCTGACACCCTTACCACACTGAGAGCACTGAGAAGGGAGGAGTCAACTCTGTGAGGCAAAGCGTGTGGCATAAAACACTGCACAAGGCAAAGCGTGTGGCATAAAACACTGAATAAAGACAAACGGAACTAAGTGTTTACTCCCACATACAATTCCGGATCACAGGACAAAGCTGAGCACACACTTCCATACATTCTCAAGGTAAGTTTTTGACATAGAACATATTTATTTGTCCTTACCAGGTCAAGACCTTTTTAAAAGGCATTCAGAAGTTGAGTCATTAACACTATCACTTACTTTTTTTCTGTTTCAGTGTCCTGATTTCATCTTCACTCTAAATGACAAGAAAAAAACAAACCATCTTTAAAAAAACTGACTTCTAGTATATCATCTTAGACTCACAAATAAAAAAGCCTATTTGGAGCCAAATTTAATTTTTTCAAGAGCATAAATTCTTTGTATGGAACACATTCTTCAAATAGATGATGGGAAAACCAGAACAATAATTTGCTAATGACTCCAAGCTTATAATAAAGTCCTAGAGCAAAAAGAGAATACATCACTTAACTTATTTTCTATTTAAATCTTTGTAACTTTGGGTTACAATTGTTTACTGGCTGATAAAAGGCATGAAAGTACACTACGGCACTAGGAGGTCAAAATCCAGAGGACACAAATCATCCCCCTTCCTAATTTAACACTGGAGATGCCACAAAAGAGAGAGGTTGCTGAATCTCGGTACCTAACACATAAAAGTGGTAAGTAATTCCTGGGAAGCAGAAGGTGACAGAGTGCCAGCATGGAAGAGAAATGAACACAGAACATAGCACGCCAAGTGGCACAGACAGGTTAGACTGAGGAAGAACTTTCCAGCTGTTTCCTCCAGTCTCCTTCTACTAAGTGCTTAAATCATGACCCATCCCATTACTACTCTGTGGCAGGAAAGCAGCAGTGCCAGTCACAGCTGAAGACAGCAGGGTACCCACTGGGAAGCACTGGATATGGGGTGCTGGTAACAAGAAACATCAATCAGCAGGCTGGTCAACCTGGAACATTCCCTCCTTATACTGTGGGCTGCAAACTATAAGGTTGGCAGATCTGGAAGAGTGTGGCTGCTATGAGGTATTTGAGGTTCCCTGAGGGGTAAAATACAAGGAAATGATAGTTACAGGGCAGGAAGTGGTTGAGCTCCTCATCCCTGGTACATATTACAGGTGGCCCTCTGTATCAGTGGATTCAACCAACCATGGGTCAAAAATATTCGGGGGGAAAAAAAATGGATGGTTGTGTCTATACTGAACATGTGCAGACTTTTTTCCTTGTCATTATTCCCTAAACAATGTAGTATAACAACTATTTACACAGTATTTACACTGTATCCGGTATTACAAATAATCTAGAGATGTTCTGAAGTGTATGAAAGGATGTGCATGAGTATATGCAAGTATATCATTTTATATTGCGTATCTGTGAATTCTGGTATCTGAAGGAAGTCCTGGAACCAATCCCTCAATACAAGTTTTTCTAGAAAAATTAAGGAAAAAAAAAGGAAAGGTATCCAACTCATTTTATAAGGCTAACATAACTTCGATATCATAAACAAATTAGGAAAGTACATGAAAAGAAAATCATAAGCTAACACTTATAAATGCAAAATCCTAAATAAAATATTGACTATTTGAATCCAATAGTATATAAAAGCAAATAGATATATTGCAATAAATTAGGGTTCATCACAGGAATTTAAAGGTGGTTCAACTTCAGAAAATTTATTAATGTCATTCACTGCATTAAAGAATTTTTTATAATTGTGAACTTGTCTACTTAATAGATGCAATGTAAGCATTTGATAAGTTTAATAGGTTATGATAAAAACCTTGACTGTAAGACTAGAATGGAATTTCCTTAACTAGATAAAAACGATTTAACAATACCAACAGCAAACATCATACTTAATGGAATAAGGCAAGTGTGCCAACAGTTACTGGAACTGTTGAACATAGTACTAGGGATATTGACTGAACAATAAGGCAGACAATAGAAAAAATTAAAAGAAGAATTGGAAGAAGAGACGAATTTCTCCTTATTTGTAGATGATACAATCAGTTGCACAGAAAATTCAATAGACTATTAGAATTAAACAAATTATTCAAAAATTTCAACCAGAATATATAATCTATACTGACAAGAACTATAATATTTAGGAAGTAATCTAAGGAAGAATATACACATTCTTTTAAAGAATTGCAACAAAAACCCCAAAAAATTTTCAAATATTTGATTTTCTGTGCTCCTGAAAGTATTTTAATAGTCTTTTCAAAGAACTGGTATTTAGTTTTGTCAATGATTGCTGTTATCTGACAACTAATTTATTGGTTTTTTTTTTTCTATTCATGGATGGGACTAATTAATATGGTAAAGATGTTGATTCAAAAACAATTATAATGAAAATCCCAACAGAATTTCTAGGAGAACTTGACAAAAGGATTTTCAAGTTTATATGGAGGAATAAAGGTCCACAAATAGCTAAGACAGTTTTGAAAAAGAAGAGTTAAACAATCACCCTATTTGAAAGTAAAATATATTACAAAGCCATGGGAATAAAACAGTGTGGTGCAGATGCAAATAATCCAGTGGAATGGAACAGAGCTCCTAAAAACAGCCTTACATGTATGTAAACTTGGTATATGACAGATGTGGCATTTTATACCAGTGGAATAAAGCATGAATTAATTAACAGATCATATTGGGAAAACTGGTTTTCTATAAGGAGAAAAATTAAGTTAGATCCCTACTAGACACCATACATAGACACTCCAAATGGATCAAAGATCTAAATATGAAAGGTAAATATAGATGAGAATAAGGAAAATTAGATAAATGTTATCTTTAAAAAGCACAAAGTAAGCGGATTGATATAACAGATACAATAGCATGGATGCCAACAGGATGGGGAGGAATAAGAATGATAACTGTAGACAAAGAAGAAAAAGTAATAAAGCAAAATAAGGGCCTTGCTAGTGGCAATGATGACAGAAAGCCATGGACTGAGGAGTCTGAGTCTGAGTAATTTAATTTTGTTTTCCTAAGGCAAAAAAAAAAAAAAAAAAAAAAAAAAAACCAGGTAGGTTTCAATCTTCAGAACTGAAGGATATCAAAGAAATATAAAAACATGTATAAATTATGCCTTATACAGAGATTTAAGAGCTTTTTCTAATCCCTGTCAGTATTTAATAGTGAAAGAATCCTCATTTTTAAAACTATCCACGCCTCAACTTTTACAGTTTCCCTTTCTTTACTACTTTGTGCTGAATTCTGAAAACAGATCTCAGTTCCATTTTTCTTATCACAGAAGAAAAGGTAACTTATTTTTTTTCTTCCCCAGGAATGAAAGGAGCTAGTGGCCTGTAATTAACATATTCTGGCCAAGTCAACCAGTATCAACTAGCTACCAATTTGAGGGAGATTTTCCAATGTAAATACTGAAACAAACTAATCATCTTACATCCAAGGTACTTTAATAATAATCATAACATTCATTTCCCATTATACTTACTACCTCTGAAATAGAGAGTACCTTGGATTAATTTTAACATAAATGCATCTATATTTGATTTCCTAGTATTATGGAGGGGGAGGCTGAAGGCACATAGACATACCAATTCTTTTATTCGTTTTCTGTGTCTACTGTGTGGGTTGTTCAAATGACTGGTAAGATCAAATATTGTTGGTATTGCATTATCTCGAAGAACTGTCCTATAAGGACTCTGAAAAAGAAAAATGTGTTAATTCAGAGATGGTCTTTAAGAATGTACTGCATCTGCCCTTCTGGCAATCTACTATAAATTAAGGAATTGAACTGATGGTAGGCGTAAAAAATAAAATGTACTTGCATTTTGCGTATCTATTTCTAATTCAGCCTCCTAGCTGTTTTATCTGTCCTGTCCTTCCATAAGCCTACCTAATCTACAAGAGGCACAAGTTTCCCAAATAATCTGCCCTGTTGTATGTTGTATAATAATGCTTTCCTTCTTCACCTTCTGTTCACTCTACTTTTGCTAATATTACTGAAAAGCATCAAGGCACAGTGAAAATAATATTGGGCTTGGACCCAGGAGATCTAGGAACTAGTCCAAAGTCTACCAGTGACTCACTAAGAGACCCAGGCTAAATTACTTTCCCTTTTTGGACCCCAGTTTCCTTTTCTGAATAAAATTAAGGTATTGACCTAAATCAACATTTCCAAAAATGAATTTATTCACATACTCATGATTATATCTGCCATTTCAGTTATATCATCATCTGTACTTTTATACAATTCATTCTTTTTTTAGTTAACATTGTTTTAATAAAAATGGGAGAATAATGATCTGATGGGCTAGTTATGTGTTTTACATGTTACGACATCTCTAAAACAAAAACTGGTTCAAGTGTCACTTGAAATCATACTTCACATCACAAGTGATATATATAATCACATTTTTGCAAACGCTAAACTAGGTATTTCTAAATTTCCCTCTATATAATCTCATCATTGAAGGATGATCATTCTCTACCCTACTTCCTATTAACCTAATTCAACCTGGCTAGAAGCTGGATGCATACTTAGATGGTAACAGTCTTCCATAGCCAGCCCTGAGGAGGCTGGGTACGGACAAGAAGTTTATTAAGAGGGAGAGTAACAGATAAATAACTGGTATTCTATTCCCTCCATCTAGTCCAAAGAACAGTGCCTTTAATTTCTTCCTCAATTTGCAATGATAAAGACAAAACATACTTCATTTAAACAAGCTTTCTTAGTAGTGATTGTTTCAAAGTAGTAAAGCATGTTCAAAGAATATGCCAAACCAAAATAATTCCTAAATTTTTTTAACCCAGGGAAGGGAGGTTGGGAAGATATGAAGGGAAAACATATATGTAAATGGAACATACTATCTTGGGTTTTATCCAAAGGATGCTAAACACATTTAGGAAGAATTTCTAGTCAGAGTCAAAATTTTCTAGTTCAATCCCATGCATCATAGAAAACAAAGAAGAAACAGAGATTTCCTAATGACACTCAGCTTCTAGTGCTAGGCTACTGATCCTGGGTCTACTGGGGAGTTTGAATCAGGGACTGATTAGGGACGCAATCATTGAAGGGAGCAAAAACTATTATATCCAAAGCTTCCCATCTTCCCCACTGAGCACACATCTCAAAAATAAGAAAACACACACATACACAGTCAACTCTTGATATCTTACCAATTATTAAATAAGGAGGGGAGGGATAAAACATATTAACAAATTTTAAAAATTCAAATCAATTTAATTTGCTGTTTGTAAATAAAACAAAGATATTACACACTAGAAAGTAGAATATATAAATGAAAAACATGGGAATATTTTATAAAAATTTATTTATAAGTACACATGCCAAAAAAGGCTATATCCGATTCATATGCATGATATCAAGTATCTCAGTATTAAGATTTAATCTCTAACTGCTGAATTAAAGTTTGAGCATACAGTAACAATCTTACTCTAGCATCAAAATAATAAAATATTAATATTTGGCTTTGGTTGAACTAGTCATGAATGTTTACTGATAAGATCTTAAATGCCAACTAATGAAGCCAAAACTCTTAAACATTTGGATATATATCTCAGATAATCCAGTTTTAATAGCAACATTTTCTCATATTTGGATTTATTCAAGATTGAAGAATTGTTTGGAAATTAAAAAAGCAAACCTAGCTCATCTTTCTGTTCTATTCTCTGATTAAACAAGAATATAAGAATGAACTCTATTTTAAATTTCTCATATTAATTTGGTTGGAATTATCCTAATTAAGATACCACATTTATTACTAAAGTAAAAATGCAAAAATCTATAAGGCTTATGTATTTAAAATAATAATTTGGGATATTTTTACTTAATGTCAAGAACATAAAAGTAATTTGCCTTTTTAATATATGAGACCTCTTATTTTGGTTGCTCATTACTACCCTCTTAACAAAGCAAGGCAAAAATATCCCTCAAATATTTGTGATTAAACTGTTGAACCGGAATTGGCTCACCTCCCAATGACTTCACAAGTATCTGCTTCAATTAATTTTGAGAAATAAAATAACCCAATATTCTTTAGTTTTCTGATGCCTCTGCAAAATGTATCTGAAAAAAATATCAAAATAAATTGCTGCATAACAATATATAGTGTACCTTCAAATCAAGTTTATGTCTATCTCAATCTCTGTGATGATACATTATTTATACCTAGACAGGAATATATTATTGAACATAACTGTCTTCCTAACAGTTATTAAAGTGTTTCAAGTCTGCTTTATTTCAATCAAGTCTGTCCTACTTGTGCCTTTTATAAATCACAGCAATAGAATCACAGAGGGTTAAACATCCTAGATCTCAGGAATTATCTGGTCTAATCTCTTAATTAGAAACTAGGGCCCAGAGAGGTGAAGTGTCTTGGCCAAGCTCACACAGTTAACAGTAGGTCTTGACTTGAAATTGCAAATGACTGATGGAAATTACCTGTATGATTTATTTCCTGTTGTATCTAGCACATAAAAATTAAGGATTGGTACTAACAGTACAAACAAAAACATGAAAACAAAGAGCTCCATTCCTAGATGAAGATTACACCCACAAAAAAGCTCTAGAGAACTGCTCCAAAAAAACACCAACTTTACCTTAAATATATACTTTTATAATCATCTAAAATTTCTCTGAAGACTAATTAAGTTTAAAAGTGATAACCTCAGGTAACTGGAGGGAATGGGGCATCACGAACAGGGGGTAGGGGAGAGGTGGGAGGGGAAGGTTTTTTAAAAAATCAGGTTTTTAAGAATAAAATAGATGCTATTTGGCTCCAAATCTGTATTCATCTTAAAGTAGCAGGATATAGGGATACCTTCCAACACTAATAAATATTTACACTTGCAACCAGACACAGAGAGAGAGAGAAAGAGAGAGAGAAACGAAGCCCTTCTATTACTTACAGTTCTACAGATCATAGAGGTCTCAAAGTGTTTGGCACATAATCGATAATGTTTATTTAGTTGATCAGGTGTTTTATCCTCTAAGTCTGCTCGCCTACAATTCTCCACCCACTTCTGGCATCTATAAATAAAACCAAAATACAATTACGGAATATCAGCTCAACATTTAAATTTCAGCCTTCAGTTGTAAGTCAAATATATATTATAAGCAATGGATTCTTGCGCCCCTCCCCTAAAACATAACACAATTTGGCGAATTTGATTAATAACAAAATGAGAGTTGGAAGAGACCTTAGAAATCATTTAGTACAAACCCTTCAATTACAGACAAAGTTAAGAAGTAACTTATTTGGAGTCATGTATAAAATCAACAACAAAACTAGAACTCAAACCTGGGTCTTTCAACTCCCAGAACATCCTAGCATCAGAAAGGATTCAATCATCAGCAGTATAAGCAGAAAGTTGCACAACCATGAGACCAACCATGAGGCCAATCCCTTTAGGATTACAATTTAAGCAAATCAAACAACATTGTCATTGTAGAAAATTAGATGTTCTATAAATAATTAGATTTTTTTTAGGGAAGCATGGAGACTGTATTTGTTTGCCTTATTAGGAACATGATTTATTATCTACAATGATATGTATAGACTAGATTGCAAGCTCCATGAATGCAGGGATTGTGGATACACAATCTGGTACATAGAAAGTTTTGAAGATAGGAAACGCGACAAAGTTCATGGCCTCCTGGTGCTTAAATATTTGCAAAAAACCAAAAAATAATAATAATGATAATGCTTACCAAGCACTTATTATGAGCCCAGACATTGCTCTAAGTCCTTTCCAAAGATGGATACTATTATTATCCCCTTATACAGATGAAAAAACCAAGGCACAGAAATATTAAGTAATTTGCTAAAGTCACAACTAGATATTTCATTCCTCAAGTTTCTAAGAATAAAAGTTCTGCCATGGTTAAACACTGTCACAAATCTGAAAACATATTCATTTTATAATTACATAATAGTATATTCTTATATTTTAACACTACTGTCTTACATCCTCCATCATACACATACCCTAACACTCAATTCCTTCTACTCACAGCTAGTTGGAAGGCTGAGGCAGGAGGATCACTTTAGCCCAGGAGTTCAAGATCAGCCTGGGCAACACAGCAAGACCCCATCTCTTAAAAAAAATTTTTTGCTAGGCACAGTGGCACATGCCTATAGTCCCAGATACTGAGAGGCTGAGGTGGGAGGATCCCTTGAGCTCAGGAGTTCAAGGCCAGCCTGGGCAACAGAGCAAGATCCTGTCTTAAAAAACAAATAATTAATTTTTTTAAAAAATTCCTTCCACTCTAAAAATGTAGAACAATGGTGCTCTCGGCCTACAGAGGATAAAAAATGATGGTGAAATGTTGGTTTTCAAACCTATACTAAAACTATATCTGAATTGTACAGCATTTCATTTAACAAAATATTACTGTATACAGTAATGATGTCTAAGATGTCCATATTTTAATATTTTTATACTTGTACATTATAAACATTTATAATCAAAATTCAAATACTAAGTACAAAAACTGTTTCACTATAATTTGTCATACTGCTACAATTAAGTTTCTTTTTTTAATTCTTAACTCTCCAGAGACCTTCCACATAGAACCCTATTGTCCATGATACTTCTGAACTAAGTTGAAGCAGCTTTTTGATACTATTACCAACTTATACTCAATCGAGAACAGATCAGGCATCAGGCAGAGTGCCAAATAACTACACCTCTGTCTTTCCCTATCAAATATTTAAGAATATATCTAGTAAAAGATGAGCAAGACCTCTAACAATTTTTTTTTAAGTAGACTTAAATAAATGGAGGGACAGACAAGTTCACGGATTGGCAGACTAAATTCTAAAGAAATCAACTCTCCCCAAATTGATTTACTGATTCAATATAATCACAATTCCAATAATTTCATGAGAGCACAAAGCAAGAGAGAAAGAAATGACAAGATTATTCTAAAACTTTTTATACAGAAATTCAAAGGACCAAGAGCAGTCAAGACAATATTGAGGGGAAAAAAAAGATGAAAGGCTTACACTAACAGATATTAAGACTTATTGTAAAGCTTATTAAGTCAGGGTAGGATTGGTACAAGGATAGAACAATGAAACTAAATAGAGAGCTATGGATACTTAACATAAAGGTAGCTTTGAACAGCAGTGAAGATGGATTTTTTTCAAAAAATAGTGCTGAGATAGCTGCATATCCTTACGATAAAAATATACCTTGCCCCCCTACATTCATACTATACACAAAAATAAATGCCAAGTGATTGTAGATGTAAATATGAAAGGTAAACAAAGCTTCTACAAGATAACACAGGAGACTATCTTTATTACCTTGGAGTAGACAAAGATCTCTTAAAGAAGGCAACAGAAAGCACAAACTCTAGTGGAAAAATGAATAAATTAGGCTACTTTAAAGTGAGTAACTCTTCTTCATAAAAAGAAGCCATTTAAGAACGTGAAATGACAACCCACAAAACGGAAGAAGATATCTGCAGTACATGTATCCTATGTATGAAGAAATCCTAAAAATAAATCAGACAATCCAAATGGGTAAGTGACTTGAACAGGCACTTTATAACAAAAAGGTCATAAAAATGGTCAATACATAGATTTAAAAGATGTTCAATCTCATTGGTCATCAGGAAATACCAATTAAAACCATTAACAAAATATTACATACCCTCAAGAATGACTACAATGTGGAAAAGATAATACCAAATGTTGGGGAGAAGGTAAAACAACTTTGCCCATCAACAGTAGAAAGAGTAAGCTGTGGTACATTCATTCAATTGAATACTACTTGGCTATGAAATGAACAACCTACCTACGATCTCACAAACTTAATACTAAGCAGAAGCAGCCAGGAGTACATACTACATGATTCCCTTTGGATGAAATTCAAGAATAGGCAAAATTCATCTATGATGATTGTTTCAGAAAAAGAGTTAACCTGACCTGAGATTGCTATCCTTGACAGGCCTGCTTGTTAAGGGCCTTGGGCTGGTGTACGGGAACTTGGCAGGTAAATAAATACTACCCAGAAATAAAACTTTTCCTAACTTTGCCTAGACTGTTTGTGCAAACAATATGATTTATACTGAACACCTGCCCTCCTTTTGGGAGTCTGGAGTTTTAGCATGTGCCAGGCAGAAACCACTATGTGACAGGCCCCAGTAAAAACTTTATGCACTGGGTCTCCTCTAATGGGCTTCTCTGAGCAGAAACATGGCATACACGCTGCTTCATTTTCATTGCTGGGAAAAAGTGGGCTCTGCCTGAACCCTCGTGAGAGGGAAAGCATAAAGAAGCCTACACATGGATTCCTCCAGACTGTGCCTGTGTCTTTTTCCCTTATTATGATCCAAATGTGTATCCTTACTACAATGTTCTATTAAATCTTACCTGTGAATACAACTATATACTGAGTCCTGTGAGTCCTTCTAGTGAATCTCTGAATATGGGGTGGTCTGGAGCCTCATCCAACACAGTAACAGTGGAGTAGATACGTTTCAGAAGGGATAACAGCTGGGAGTGGGTACAAAAGAGGCTTTTGAGGTGCTGGTAATGTTCTATATTTTGAACAATAAAAATGCTTTCCCTCATTCTTCCTGTTCCCTCCAAAACCCAACCAATCTAAGGTAAAGTCACAATGGCTGCCACTAAGGAGAGGGGATGATGACTAGGAGGACCACGGAGCAGAAGGAGTTTGGGATGCTAGTGACATTCTATTGAGAAAAAAAATCTGGGTGAAATTTTCATGGAAATGCCACTCTGAAACTCCACCATGCTGTATACTTATGATTTGTGATCTGTGTATATGTTTTTACATCAAAAAAGTTATAAAAATTATATATGACCACAGTAAGTCTTTTTACCTACTTGTGAATGCCTGTGTATATGTACATGTATACTTATTTATGCTTATATACATACACTTATATAATTGTCTTTCAAATTTTTGCCAATGCCTTCCCTTTCCCAGCTCTCCCTTTCATTGTTCTGATCCCTGTACTCTAGATTCTGTAGCCTTTTGCCTTAAAACAGTGGAATGATTCCCCAAATCCACCTGCTTGTCTCCATCACTAACATCCTGACCCAAGTTACCATTATTTTTTACCTGGTTTACTAGTAACCTCTCCCAAATTGGTCGTTTGCCTTTCCTAACCCCTTTCTCCATCATGCACAATGGGAATATATATTTTTTTTTTTTTTTTTGAGTCAGAATCTTGCTTTGTTGCCCAGGCTAGAGTGAGTGCTGTGGCGTCAGCCTAGCTCACAGCAACCTCAAACTCCTGGGCTCAAGTGATCCTCTTGCCTCAGCCTCCCGAGTGCTGGGACTACAGGCATGCGCCACCATGCCCAGCTGATTTTTTCTACATATTTTTAGTTGTCCAGCTAATTTCTTTCTATTTTTAGTAGAGACGGGGTCTCGCTCTTGCTCAAGCTGGTCTTGAACTCCTGACCTTGAGAGATCCACCCACCTCGGCCTCCCAGAGTGGTAGGATTACAGGTGTGAGCCACCACGCCTGGCCCACATGAATATTTTTAAAAAATAACTTGAGAATGTCTTTCCTCTGCTTAAGATCTTTTGGTGGCTTCTCACTACTCTTAAGATGAAGAAGAACTCCTCACGTCTCATAAGATCCTAAACAATCTGGACCTTGTCCACCTTTCCATCTTCATACTGTACAACTCTTCCAGTCTATCTTTGCCCCCTCACATGCCTTACTTCAGTTTCACGAATGGACCGTGCTCATTTCTGTCCTAGGGCTTTCCCCATGTTGTTTATTCACCCTAGTATACTCCTCTCGCAGCTTTTTATCCATTTCCTTTGTGTAGTTAATGCTGACTCAGCCTTCAGATCTTAGCTCAAATGTCATTTCTTGAAGGAAACTTTTCCTGATTCACATGTGTATATAGGTAGGTGTATGAATACACATATACACACAAAAATCCAAGTATTTAAGACTCTCCACCTCTCTCTATATAATCTCTGAACAGCTTATATTTATCTTACTATATTATTCCCATCAGTATAAACATGCCCTAGTATCTCCCATCTTAAAAACTCCCTTAATCCTCATCCTCTACTTAGCAAAATTTGTTAAAGAGTCCATTTTCACTCTGTCCACTTCTTTATCTCACATTGTCTCCTTAAATCAATTCCAGGGAGGCTTTATCTCTATCCCTTTTCAACTGAAACTGCTCAGGAAAATTACTAACGACTTCCATTCTATAAAATCCAGTGGTCACTTTCTGATTGCATCTTAATCTAACCATTCAGCGCTATCTGACCATCACTGACCACTCCTTTTTTGTTTTATTTTTAAAGTGTTCCTTCAATGGTTTCCTCCTAATGCAGCATTTCTAAAAGTGTATTCCAAAGAATAGTAGTCAAAGAATTATCCCCCCCTTTTTTAAAAGGTTCCATGGTCAACTAACTTTGGGTAATACATATTTTATCCTATCCTATTCCTGGAGTTTTGGACATTCCTATAGGATCTTCAACAACTCAGCTAACTTCTCTGTGTCTTCTCTGGTCATCTGTAAAGCAGGGACTACCTCAAAATTTATTGCAAGGGTTATATGAAATAATGCACATAAAAAATAACAGTTCCTGGCACAAAGAATATGCTATCTAAAAAGCATTATTTTTATTACTACTCACAGCATTGTTTGGAGGATTAAATGAGATGATATGAAAGTACTTCATACTTCAGAGCAGTGATTCCCAAACTTCATAGTCTCAGGTCTCCCTTACACTCTTAAATTATTGAGGACCCCAAAGAGCTTTTGTTTATGTGGCATTTATCTATCAATATTTATCATTATAGCAATAAAAAGAGAAAAAATTTTAAATATTTATCAATTCATTAAACATACCAACCTATTACATGTTAACATAAATAATATTTTAATGAAAAATAACTATATTTTCCAAAACAAACAACATTTAGTGAGAAGAATTACACTTTTCCATCCCTGCAAATCTCTTTAATGTCTGGATTAACAGAAGACACCTAGATTCTCACATCTGCTTCTGTATTTAATCTACTGTCATATGTTGTTTTGGTTGAAGCATATGAAGAAAATCCAACCTCACGATGATATATAGTTAAACGTTATTAAAATACTCCTCCTTTTCCATATAATTATGGATGTCCTTCTTTGATACTATACCAAAACTCCACAAGTAATGGTGTCTTAAATATTAGCAGGGATGTGAAATCTGAAACCAGACCAATGAGCTTTTTCACAGTGTTACATTGAAATCCATTGGTCTTTCATTTTTAATGTATCTTTTATCCATGCATGCCTCTGTAAAATCGTAAATTGGTCATTTGGAAAATATTAGTTCAGTTAGTTATACAGATCATCTGAATGTTAATGCATTTCATTATATAATATTTAAAAATCACATTTATCAATATTATCAGTGATCTCATCAGAAAAGTCTTTAAGTATTAGAGAGCTGTCAAGCTCACAGTGGCACATTCAAATTTTCTAAAATTCTAATTTTCACTCAAATGCTCATATATCAGTCGTTTTGCTTGAAGTGGCAAGATTATTTCATTTATTTCCATGAAAATGTCTATCAAACACTCAGATCCAAAGAATTGTATTTAGAAAATTTTAGAAGACACAGTATACAACTTATCAAAGAAAAGAGACCATCATTTTTTATGTAGCTGCCAAAAGACTCCACTGTCCACTCCTGAGAGAATGAGTGTGAAAAAGACAAATAACATCAGAGTGTTATGACAACAGTTTGACATTGTGAACTCCTCGAAAGGGTCTTAGGGACTGCTGTGGTCTGAATATCTTGTGTCCCCTCAAAATTCATGTGTTGAAACTTAATCCCAATGCAGTGGTGTTGGAAGGTGGGACACCTGGGAGGTGATTAGGACATGAGAGTGGAGCCCTCATAAGTGGAATCGGTGCCCTTATAAAAGAGGCCCAATAGAGCTTGTTTGCTACTTCCACCATTTGAGGACACAGCAACAAGGCACCATCTATTCAATATGAAGCCAAGAGCAAGCCCTCACCAGATGCCAAATCTGCTGGTGACTTGATCTTGGATTTCCCAGCCTCCAGAATTGCAAGAAATAAATTTCTGGTGTTTATAAACTACCCAGTCTAAGATATTTTGTTATAGCAATCCAAAGGGACTAAGACAGGAACTCCCCTGAGGCCCAGAAAACCACTGTTTTACATTTTACAAGGCAGAGTACATCAACTCTCAATTAACCTTGATTAAATTGCCAGAAGAACTCCTGGATGAGTTAGTACTAGCTGCCTAAGGAGGAAGAAGAGAGTTCAATTGCCCACCTCACTCTAATCAGAGCAATTCATTAGTCTATACCTTCACCTGGTTTGGGGATGATCTCCACTATGAGCTGTCCCCAGGTTCCCTCCAAGCCTTGGCATTAGGCACATCACCTCTGGGCAATCAAGATTTAGGCAGTGATTTTTTTTTTTGATTTTTTTTTTTTTTTTTTTACTTAAACCGTGCCATTGCCCTAAGCTGAGTTGATTATTTTATTTTACTTAAAAAAAAAAGTACATTAATGTCACTTTTTCTAAACCATTAAGAACTACTATAGTATGTAAATTCCATACTGTGTACTTTATTAATTACTCTTGAATTTTAAATTACTTCTAAATAGCCATTTCTAAAAGTGTTCAAGGAATTTATAAATATGATAAATGGAAAATGTATTGTTTAATAGCATTAAATATATTTATCTTTGTTAGTTAATAATGTCAGTTAACTTTTGAAGAATATGTTGGCAATATCACCTTTTATCAACTTCCCTACAACCCGTTTACCTAAAAAAAAAAAACAAACCTAAAAATACGTTATTAATTCAATAAACACCTTTGGAAACCACTTCTCTGTTATAACTAACTCTGAGAACAGTGAAAAGTAAAGTGTCAAACACAGTAGAACTTAAAATCATGAGATTTGGTTTGGATAAAAAGACCTTGAACACATTATGTTAAGAAAAATATGCCAGACATAAAAGGACAAATACTGTTACGATTCCACTTCTATGAGGTACCTAGAATGGGCAAATTTATAAGGACTGAAAGTGGATTAGAGGTTATCAGAGGCCGGAGGGCAGGGGAATTGTAAGTTATTGCTTAATGGTTAGAGTTTTTGTTTGGGATAATGAAAAAGTTTTGGAAATAGTGGAGATGGTTGCCCAACATTGTAAATGTAATTACTGCCACTGAATTATATACTTAAAAATAGTTAAAATGGCAAATTTTATTATACGTTTTACCAAAATTTTCAAAACAATGTAATATATCAAAAACCCTTGAATTGTATGCTTTAAGTGGGTGAATTATTCATACATGGTATGTGAATTATATCTCAATAAAGATCTTTAAAAAAAGAATTAAGTTCATGATTTGGTCTTGAAATATTCAAAGGGTTCTAACAGAAAAAAGCACAAACTTACTGTGATCCTGAGGACAAAACTAGGGCCTCCAAAGCATAAATTACAGGAGGCAGATTTCCACTCAAGACAAGGAAGAAACAGTCAAAGTTATCCAGAGTCCTCAGGTGTCCCCTCACAAAGCAGAGAATCATTATTACATTACATGTCTTACAGATGCTCATCTGTCAGGAATGCACAGGGCCCTTAAAGGGTCCATAAACACCTTTACGGTGGAATGCAAAATTGCATATCTATGTTTTTCTCAGATAAGGGCCCTTTAATATTGGGATGAGGCTAGGTCAGATTAAGATGCTCCTCTTCACTGCGCCTATGAAACCCAACAGCTATTTCTCATTCTCCTGAGCTAGTTCCTCCTCATCTCCCTGAACTTGAAATACTGGGAATGCCTCAGACCTACTCTCTCCTTATCTTGCTCACTACTTAAGTAACCTTACCCAGTACCATGGCTTTAAATACCCTTTATAAACTGAGAACACCTGTATTTACAACCACCAGTCTAGAAGTCTCTGAATTTCAGACTTGTATATCTTACTTACCTATTCAAGATATTTTTTTTTAGGTGAAATTCACATAACATAAAACTAACCACTTTAAAGTAAAAAAGTGGCAATTAGTACATTCAAAATGTTGTGCAATCATCACCACTATTTAGTTCCAAAATATTTTCATTACCTCAAAAGGAAACCCTGTAATTAGTTGCTCCCCAGTCTCCCTCTCCCCCCAGACTCTGGCAACCACCAGTGTTTTCTGTGTCTATGGATTTACTTATTCTGGATATTTCATATAAATGGAATCATATAATATATGATCTCTTATATCTGCCTTCTTTCACTTAGCATGTTTTTGGGATTCACCCATGTTATAGTGTGTATTGGTACTTCATTCCTTTCTAAGGCTGAATATATTGATTACATTTTATTCATGCATTGATAGACATGGGTTATTTCTACCTTTGACTATTGTGAATAGTGCTACTATGAACATGTGTGTACTTTTGGGTTTTCTGAGTGTCAGTTTGAAATTCTTTTGGATATATACCTAGGAATGGAAGTACTGGGTCATATGGTAATTTTATGTCTAATTGCCACTCATTGTGTTTTGATATATGTTTTGATTTGAACTTCCCTACTAACTAACTAGTGATGTTAAGCATCTTTTCATGTGTTTGTTAGCCATCTATAACCCTTTGGAGAAAATATATTCAAGTCCTTTGCCCATTTTTTTTTTTTTTTTTTTTTTGAGACAGAGTCTCACTCTCTTGCCCTTGCTAGACTGAGTGCCGTGGCATTAGCCTAGCTCACAGCAACCTCAAACTCCTGGACTGAAGTGATCCTACTGCCTCAGCCTCCCGAGTAGCTAGGACTACAGGCATGTGTCACCATGCCCAGCTAATTTTTTCCATATATTTTTAGCTGTCCAGATAATTTCTTTCTATTTTTTTAGTAGAGACGGGGTCTTGCTCTTGCTCAGGCTGGTCTCGAACTCCTGAGCTCAAACAATCCGCCCGCCTCGGCCTCCCAGAGTGCTAGGATTACAGGCGTGAGCCACCGCGCCCGGCCCTTTGTCCATTTTTTAGTTGGGCTTTTTGTTGTTGAATTGCAAAAGTTCTTTATATATCCCGGATACTAGACTCTTATCAATTGTAGTATTTGCAAATATTTTCTTCCATTCTTTTCCCTTTCTTGGTAATGTACTTTGATACACAAAGTTTAATTTTAATGAGGTTCAATTTATCTTTTTTTTATTATATGTGCTGTTGGTCTCATATCTAAGAGTGTGCTACCAAATCTAAAGTCATAAAGATTTGCCCCTATGTTTTCTTCTAAATGTTTAATGGTTTGAGCTCTTATATTTAGGCCATTGATCTAAATAAACATAGGCCATTTTGAGTCCATTTCTGTATATGGTATGAAGAAAGACATCTATTCTTATTAGGCCTCTAAAACTTCACATGTCCCAAACCAAACTTTTAGTATTTCTCCACAAAACCTGCTTTTCCCAGTCTTCCCTATCTCACTAAATGCTCAGGGTAAAAATCTTGGAGTCATCCTTCACTCCCCTTTTTGTCCTACAATTTACATCCAAACCATTAGCAAATCCTGTTGGCTTCACCTTCAAATCATACCTCAAATGCAACAAGTTACCACCCTCTCCGCTTCTAATCTGGATTACTGCATAGCTTTCAACTGGTCTTTCTGCTTTTACCTTTGCTTCCCTACAATCTATTTAACAAGCAGTCAATGATCCCATTAAAGTTTAAGTCCCTCTGCTCTAAAATCTTCAATGATTTCCGATTTCACTCAGAATAAATGCCATAGTGCTTTCTTTCCCTGGCCTATAATGTCCCACACAATTTGCTCCTACCATACTTTCTGGTCTCATCTTTTCCCTCTTTTCCCTCTCGCTCTTTCCGTAAAGCAAATCTAGCAGTCCCTGGCTGCCCTGCCTTTGCATTTACTGTTTCTGGAATGCTCTTCCCCAAGACAGCTTCATGGCTGGCCCACTCCCCTACTTTGGTCTTCGCTCAAATTCATCTTGTTAGTCACGCCTTCTCTGATCACTCTATTTAAAATAGCAAATTGTGCCTCCGCTGCTACTACTTTTTCCCCTACCCTGTAACTTTGCTTTCTTTTTCTCCATAGTATTTATCACCATGACACACTATACATATTTTACTTGTCTATTTCCCCCCACTAGAATATAATCATGAGAGCCAAGGACTCCAGTTGTTTGTTCATCTGTAAACCCCACTGCTCAGAACAATGCCTAGCACACAGTAGGCCCTCAAAAAGTATTTGTTGAACTAATAAATAAATTGCATGCTACATTATAATCGCCTGTTGTATCTGTCCCCCTAATAGACTGTGAGCTTTCTGCAGGCAGTGACACTGTCTCGCTTACCTCTGAATTCTCAGCCCCTAACATTAGTGCTCGGCACATAGTAGGCCTTGATTTTAAATGAATGAACCAGAGAGGCCTACGAAACATCCTCAGCTTTTCAAATACTGTCCCTACCTATCACTCCCTAAATATAAGTTAGAACGTATATATTACCTCAAGGAAGAGGTTTCAATACCAATTCCCACGCACTCACGCGTATCCTCTGTTATCTCCACTATAACCAAGTGAGATAATGAGTAAAGGATCAGAGCCAGAAATTGAGTCCTGAACCGTGCAATGACAAGGCCGGAGGAGAGAGTAGTTGCCACTTGACTTGAGATCAAAGGTGGGCGGTCTCCAGTGACCACAACCATAGAGTCCTAGTGTCTCTTTTGACAGCTAAGGAACTAAAGCCCAAAGAGGAAGGCGACTTGCCCGAGGTAACACAGCAAGTTAGCTATGGCGACAAACCACTTCACCCCGCTTCCGCGCGCCACCCCAGTAGCCTCGTATTTCAGGTGGTGCCCTCCGCGCCGAGTCCCTGCTAGCGCACGTGCTCCGAGGCCCCCGGACGCCCGCCGCCCGCCCACGGCTCGCGGCTCTCTCCCCACCTGGGTCCGAGGCTGGGGTCTACGACAGTGCACTGTACCCCCTACGCCTCTCTCAGCCCCGGAGCCTGCCCGGGGGCGCGGGTTGGCAGCGCTCACCGCGGAGGAGGGCCCGGACTGCCAGCTCGGCGCCCGCCGCTTACCTGGCCGGATCCCGCGGGAACCTGAAAAAGGCCAGGTCGGACTGCGTGCTCTTCCGTGTGCAGTTGGGGGCAGCGCAGAAGTTCGGCATCGTTGCCCGCCCGCCGGCCGGCCCAGCCCTCCCCTCCCCGACTCCTCAGGGCAGTCCGCCCGCCCGTCGGGGCCGGGGAGGGGAGCCAGGCCGGCCGGCCGGCTCGGCAGGGCCGGCGCGCGGGGGAGGGGCGGGCGGCAGAGAAGCCGCGAGGGGCAGGAAGGGTGCCGCGGTCCGAGGCTGGGCTGAAGACTCGGCTCCACAGTGCTGTGAGCGGCCGGGAGGATTTACCGCCGCCGCCGCCGCTGGTGCACCTCCCGCCCGCCCGGGACGCTGCCGCCTCCTTCCCACAATGCACTCCGGCGCCCGGGGGTGCCCTCTCTTCCCTCAGCCTTCCTCCCCCGCCCCTCTTTTCCGCCGCCTTCTCCTCAGGCGAGCACGCGCAAGGAAGCGCGCTTGCCGGGGTGTGGCGAGGCAGAGGCGGGGCTTGGCGCGGGCTGCCGCAGTGCGACTGCGCAAAGCCTAACCCGCGAGGAGAGGGAATTGCGCATGCGGGCCTGTCCCCGGGACCCTAGAGCTGGCGAGCCTCAGGCTGCTCCGGTAGGTTTGGCGTGCGCGGGTTTCTGCACTTTTGGGGCGAGCTTGCACATTACATCACCGATGCATCTCTCCTTGCTTGCTTAAGTTGCCACCACTTAGGCCTTTGTTGCAGAAACCGTCGTAGACTCTTGAGGGCTACGAAATCGAGATGACCTTGGTGACTGATTTGCAAACTCCGGGCAGATCTGCGTGCACTGGTTGAACACAGACGTGGGTTGTAGATTTAATTTTTCCCTCTTAGCGTCCCAGAACGGGTCTCCCCAGCCTCGACTGGAAGCTGAGGGGCGAAAACTCAGAAAAGCAATTACTCTTTCCTGGTGAGGCTTCTAGAAGAGCAAGAATAGCGCCGTGATTATGCCTACAACCCTATAGAGATTTGTCTCTCTGTCTTCCCCTAGACAGTCGTGGCCTGTTAACCTTCCTGTGTTGTTCAGTGCCAAAATGAGTGACCGCTATTTAGAACAAAGGATTAGTATCAAATTTTGCGTGAAATTGAACAAGTCTGCAAGTGAGACCCACCATCTTTTAAAAGAAGCTTATGGGAATGAAGTCATGTCAAGGGCCAGAGTTTTTGACTGGCACAAAAGGTTTAAAGAAGGGCGGGAAGATGTTCGAGATGATGCCCGAAGTGGTCGTCCAGTCACCCACCGGACGGATGAAAACATCCAGAGGGTCAAGGACTTGGTTTGTTCAAACAGACAGTTAACGGTGAGGATGATGGCTGAAGAATTAAATTTAGATAAAGAAACTGTTAGACTCATTCTGAAAGAAAACTTGAACATGAGGAAAGTTTCTGCAAAAGTTATATCGGGTATTTTGAACGATGAGCCTAAACCTGGAAAACTTGACTTCCAGTCTGATCTTTCAAAGGAAACTAGGAAAAATAGTTTGTGTGTGAGGAAAAAGGTAACACGTTCTGAAACATGGAGTCCACAGGGCGAAGCTGGTGGGGAAATGCCCCTTCTTGTATCCCATCCCAGAATCCACTACCCTGCCAGCCAGCTTCTGCAGGCGTCATCTTCAACAAGCGTTCCCACCAGGGTAGCTCAGGATTGGTTCACACCGTGGTGAGATGACAGTGAGGTGGCTGAACGGGAACTAGGAGCTACCTCACTGCTAGGCACCCTTTGCCGCTCACCTATTTTCAGTCCTTACCACTTCTCCCTAGGTGTCAATGCCCTCCTGGTTACTCTTTGCTGGACTACTGGACCATATTCCTTGCTTTTCTCCACAAATTTGAGGAACTTTTGGCTGTTGACTTCTGGTACTTGCTTGTTAGTGATTTCTTTTGCTTAACAAGTCTGGATCTCTTCACCGCCCAGACCTTAGCTCGCTGTGACTGTCCTGTTCCTTTGTTCTCAACATTCTGCCAGTGAGAAGTGGAAACAGGATCTCCTGGTGTCTGTATCTCTGCCCAGGGAGACACGTTATTCTTCGAGGACCCCAAAAGAAGGCTTACAGTTTCAGCCTGCTGCACAGTCAGGGTCTGAGGTATGGTACAGAAGGCGGTGGTATGCTGACATATTGAGCTATGCTGGGCCTAAGGGCTGATCTGGCCCAGATAACTCAGAGGGAACTCCTCAGAACTCAGGGGTTGGGCTACCAGTGCTGATCTTCTCACAGATCTATCCCTCACAGAAGGGCTGGGTTTGTTTCATTTTAGTCCTGTGCTTTGGACCTCCACTCATCCCCTCTGATGGAAGAGGAGGATCTGGTCCTAGAAACTAAAAACCATGGGATCCAGGCCTGCGCTGTGATGTGTGGGGAAGAAGACCAGGTGACTCTCTAGACTCTGAATCAAGGGAGTCTGCTGTTTATGTGCTGATTCCCACACAGCAGCTTGTTTTTAGTAACTAATGCCAACATTGTCGATGTGTTTTGAGAATTTGCTATTTTTAGAACACTGCTGGGCATTGACGTGAGGTTGTGGGGTTTTGGGGGTTTTTTTCTTTCTTTTTATTTTTTTTTTTTTTCGAGTCAGGATCTTGCTCTATCACTCAGACTAGAGTGCAGTGGCATCATCATAGCTCACTGCAGCCTCAAATCCTGTGCTCAGGGGATCCTCCTGCCTCAGCCTCCTGAGTAGCTTGGGACTAAAGGTGTGCACCATCATGCCTTGCTAATTTTTCTATTTTTTCTAGAGATTGAGTCTCTGTTGATCAGGCAGGTCTTGAACTCCTGGCATCAAGCAGTTTTCCTGCCTCGGCCTCCCAAAGTGCTAGGATTACAGGTGTTAGCCACCATACCCAGCTGACAATGTGAAGTTATGAAACAAGATCACCAGGTGCTGATGGGCTTCATAAATGAGGTTATTCTTGAACTGGTTCTGTGAGGAAGGGTTGGACAAGGAGCTATGAAATTAGGGAAAGTTTCCCAGGCAGATGGAACAGCATGAGACTTTGAACCTGCATCAGTAGAAAATGATGACACTATTGGCTAAAGTAACAAAGTCTAGAGAGAAAGATAATAGTCTTGCGGAAGATGAACAATTTGGGGTAATTTGCTTCCTCTCCTCTGCCTCTAACTCTATGCCAGTAGCTTATAAATTGCTTCTCTGAGTCTGTGAATAGGTTTATAATAACTGATTTATTTGATTATCTAATTTTCTTGTCAGACCCCCAAAAGCTATCTCTGTAAGTTCAAACTGTGTCTCTTCTGTTCCTGCCTCTCTGCCGGGATTTATGAAATGGGACTTTTCCCAAGTGAGTTACAAGTAATAGCAGATAGACTGGAAACATCTCAGAATGCTTAGCGAGGATGGAGGGGGCTAGTGGTTTGGTAACAGCATTTCACAGCCTTGACCAGTGTCTTTGTTTTACCCAAGGATTTGTATGCGTAAAAGCTCCTCTTGTTTAACTTGTAAGGAAGCAAACAATATTGGTCAATAGTAGAGGCCCAACACTTATTATTCAACATAGTTTTAGTTCTGTTCTTTCACTGATTCTACTCCCTTTGGAAAATTACAAGTTTCCCATTAACACCTGTCAGTTTTGAGGCACTCTGAAAGCTAGACATTGTTCCACAAAGAAGAGATATTGTATAAGAGCACTCTTAAACCAAATAACAGAATATAGACTTCCATCTACCTATTTAGCAATTTCTAGACATTCCATTTCAGGACCATTAAGTCTTCCTAGATCAGACGAGACTCTGGGTTGCCCACAAGCACTTGCCACTAGGGACACTGCACTTCAGGATCAAAGTCCCACCACTAGCTATTGTAACTTTGTTGCTCAACCTGATATTAATAACCCTTTCTGGGCCCAGTGGTAATTGTTGCGGACTTATATGTTCCTGGGCCAGGCCTGGATCCCACAACAATATGTACAAGCATTGTCTTCAACCTGTTATAACACAGAGGTCCTAAGAGTATTTATTTCTGGATTTTATTCCAGTCCATAAATAGGGCTGGAGTGACCCTGCCAATATGATGCTGGACTAAGACCCATGCTGGAGTCTAGGGTACCAGAAGCAGTATTGGCCCAGACAGGATTTAGACACAGGGCAACCAGAAGCAAGTAATCAGGAGTGTGAATTCAAATTCTTCCAAGTGACTGTAATGAAAAGGACTTAATTTATTACCTTAGATCATGTCCTGGGTAGTCATGTTGAACTACTACCTAAACTCCATTGCCCATTTGCAGAGCTTCCCAGAAAATATTCAGTGATTATAGGATGCCTCAGATTTTTGGAAAGTAAAATTATGGCCCTAACACTCATCCAGAACAAACCATTCACACATAGCTACTCAGAATCACTAAACCCAAGGCTAAGAGCAAAGTTTAGAAGACTCTCCAAGCAGGGGAGTTGCTGTATAGGAACTTACAGAAGGCACTCCTTATGTGCCCACTCACCAAGTCCATTTTATTGCTCATCCAAGTTTTGCCCTGGTTTGCACCTTGCTGCCCAGGACTCTTGAGCTCCTGGTCCTAGAGTCTCACAGATCCAGCCCTGCATCACACCCCAGGCTCTTGTCATTGGCTCTTCTCAGACACCTCTCAATATATTGACCAGTTTGCTCCCGCTCCTGTATTTCCCTGGTGTTTTGTTTTCTGGTCCTGGAACACACCTTTAATACCTGCTTTTGGCAACTTTGGCGTGCTGATCCTTGAATTGCCCTTTGGGTCATGGTTTTCTACTCAACTTGCAACTCTTCTCTGATTTTTGGATCCCTCTTCTAGCCCCCTACTTTAGTTATTGAGTAAGGAAGTTGTCTGCTCCAGCCCTGGCCCCAGGTTGCCTTCCTATCCCCACGATGAGGGGAATGATGTATTCTTGTTTTTGTTTTTTAAAAGGGACTTGTAGGAGGAGCTCCCTCCCACCCTTAGCTGCTATCATTTCTGCTCCTCAGAGGCAACCAGTGTTACCAGTTCCTCAGTGACGCAATTGGTTACCTCTGATACTCAGAATCATGAAACTTTTTCAGAGCTGTAACATCCAAATCCCAATCTCCCAGCAGCTGTATTTTCCCTCACATGAGAAACTCTACCTAACCACAGGAGATCAAGCCTGGCTGTCTGTGGGCTTCTGCAAACCTTGACCATAATCCTCAAGCTTACCAGGATCAGTAAGTGAATCTCCAGCTTTCACGTTGACCTTCCTCCCCACCCTCACCCTCACCCCCATTCTGGTTCAAAATCCACGTGGAATGTTTTATGCCACAGGTGAAAGTCCAGGAGGAATAGACACCTTCCAGGGTAGATCATCATATCAATTATATTTTATTTATTTATGAATGAATGAAATGAGGTCTTGCTGTTGCCCATGCTGGAATAACCGTAGCTCACTGCAACCCTGAACTCCTGGGCTCAAGCAATCATCTTCCTGTCTTAGCCTTCTGAATAGCTGGGACTACAGGTGTGTGCCATCATGCCTGGCTATCATTGATTTTGTCCGCACCCCACCTTGCTCCATCTGCCCCACTGGTAATGATCAAAAAGAGAAAATAAAATGTTTACTAAATCTTTGACTTAGAAAAACATGTGGATGGTTCTGCAGTCTTCTGAATTCTGCCCCTGACTCTGAGTATTGAAATGTTCCCATTATTTGGGAAGAATATTTAGCCAGGACCTACTTTCCAGAACCTTTCTTCTAGATCCATTTCTTAGCCAAAGTCCAGACTTCCTTTTGGAGATGCTTGGATAAATTTGGATGCTAAATGACTTGAGGACACCTAGTAAAGGAGTAGGGTACTATTGGGGAATTGTCTGTCACTGTATCACATATACTACTCAGCTTGCCTGCTATTTTCAGACATCTTCACCAAGTTTCACTACGCTCCTTGGGACTGGGTCTCACCTAGGTCCGATGCCGCTCAATTAGTAAGTGGCTACCTTTGCTGCTGAATTGTATGTTACCCTGCATTCTGCAACTGCTTCGGTTGGATCAGCCCTCCCAGATTTTACCTGGTGTTTGTATCCTATGTGGCGCAACCCTCATATATTTATGTCCTATAGTCCCTGCTTTATCAGAGCCTTGCAAATTCTGTCTCAGTCGTATCACCCTTCTCCCAATATTAATATCCAGAAACAAAAAATCTGTAGTGGGGAACTTCAGTACCTCCAAGGACCCACTTGGATCTAGCCCAGGGGTCAGCAGACTTCTGTAAAGTCTTAGGCTTTGTGAGCCATATGGTCTCTGTTGCAACTATTCAACATTTTAGTGCAAAAGCAGACATAGCTAATATGGAAATAGATGAGCATGGCTGTGTTCTAATAAAACTTTATAAATGTCTACTGGAATTTGAATTTCATATAATTTCTACAAAATAATATTTTGATTTTTTCAACCATAAAAACAATACTTAGCTTGCAGACCATAGTAAAACAGGTGGTGGGCCAGATTTTGCCCATGGGCCATAGTTTGGCAATCCCTGGTCTAGTGTATATAAAATACATATATAACAATGACAGGTAATTGTTTTCTCTCAATAACATTGTGAATGCCACATTGATCTGGCAGTGTCTGACAACGTACTATATAGAAATTGTGAAATATTGGAGAGAAGCTTTATGGGACCAGGAGAGTAAACTAGAGCTAAATGATTGACTATTTTCCCTTGACTATATTCTGGTTCACAAAATGAATTTTGTGCTATTTTTCACTAAAAATGATATGTAAACTACCACCTATATTATTTCCATGTAATATCTCAAAAGCAGTTTTGGCAATACTGAACTTGATGCCAAGTTGCAACTTGCAATAATAGAATGAACTGAAGGTAGTTCTAAAACTGCCTTGACCGTGGACAGCATTTGAACAAGTTTGTGTTACCACCTAAGTGAACACTTACGGAGATGACACAACTCACTGAAGTATATTTTTTTGCACATTTGCAAATATATATATATATTTGCATCTTGTAACTGATGCCGAGGTATTTCCTCTTAGGGGACTATATTTGTTTTTCTCCTAGAGAGAATTTTAATGTGTCACCTTTATTTAAACTGATTTTCCAGAATTGTAATAGAATCTCAGGGTTGAATAGACCTTTACAAGAGTATCTGATCCAGCCAGTCATGTTTCCCATGAATCCAGGAGTGACTAAACCCTACAGCAGCTGAAAGATTGCATCTGAAAGAATATTCTGTGTTAATTCACTCAAAAAATATATATATTTATTGAGTGGCTGTGTGTGCCAGGCACTGTGCTGTGTGCTGGGATACAGCAGTGGGCAAAATAGACACAGGCTTTGGATTTGATGATCTGAAATCTAATTACATTACTCTTCACTCTTGCACATTTTCTGTTCCATGTGCTCACACTAACTCACTGTTAACTGCATACCTGGAAATAGGTATGACCTTTGCTATATACCTTTGTGCTGTGGTCTTGAATCCCTCTCCAACTACATTAATAATTTGAAAACTGTATGTTTCACTTAAATTTTATTATCCTTTAGACAGATCTATATTGGTAGAAAAACACACTGGCAGTGTTGGAAGTATAAATTGGCAACAGCTTTCTGAAAAGCAATTTGGCAGTATCTATCAGGAGCTTTAAAAATGTTTATATCCTCTGATCCTCTAATTCCACTTCTGGGAATCTGTCCTAAAGAAATAGTCTAAAATGTGGGCAAAATTAATGTTTAACAATCTTAAAGTCCAACAGTAGAAAATTGGTTAAATAAATTGCAGTATGACTATGCAATAGACTGTTGTACAGTCATTATAATTAATGTTTCTGGAGAATATTTAACAGCATGGCAAAATGCTTATAACATTAAGTGGAAAGAGTCATATACAGAATTGTTTTTTAAATGACGAGAAAGGTTATGCTAACTCTGGGTGGTTAGATTGTGGGTGTTTTTAAAATTTTCCTAGTTTTTATGCTTTTAAAAAAATATTTCTCCAAAATATCATTTATTACTTTAAAAAACAGTAGCCCCAAAAGATGGCAGTGGAGAGATGAAGGTCAAATTACTAGTTCGACCCCACAGTTAACTGGTTGGGTCAGCATGGAGGCCCTGTGATCCTGTTTTGGCAGTAGGAGTGGGACAGAAGGGAAGGCACCTGCCCCAGAGGAGAAGGGGATGTGACCAGAATCCCTACAGAAAACCACAGTGGTTAGAAGAGACACCACAAGTGGCATGCTTCTGTTATGTAGTTGTAGGTAGGTAAAAGAGTACGTATGAATCAAGTACATTCTGACAAATGGGAAAGGATATGAAATACTCTCTTGGGTAAAATTAACCTCCTTTGGATTTCACTCTCACACTCTCACGCAAAATGAATTCTCGAGACAGATTTTATGATAGCTGATTCTGTGAAGAATTGTTGAGCCTTCTGTATAATTTCTTTAGTATAGAAATGGCTTTCAATGTACCAAGTCTACCTCCTCCCCTACTGGGACACTCAGGTGACACAGATATACACTGGAATAGTTGGTATTCTGCATTGAGAATACTGCACACACATCATCAGTTATCTTAATGTTATAACTTACTAAACTCTTAAGGTTTGCAAATGTTATTTTGTTGACATCCAGAATTTCTGTACTTTTTATTAATGTCTGAAGAGTAATCATGTGGGATTTTAAAGTGAAAAATTATGTAGCTAATGCCTATCCATAGATGAAATTGTTATGTTGGGAAAATGTGTACTTAGTTATTGCTTTAGTAAAGTGATTATCATTAAAATGTTAACTATATCTCATCGATGAAATTTTAAACCTTCAAATGAGTGCATAAGGTAAATACATTTTTACAGGGATGTTGATCAGATAATTGCAAAACTGGAAGAGTTTTTTAAAATCTAAGTGTAAGACACTTGGTCTATAGGAAGAACAAAAGGTGAGATGAGGTTTTATTTCTGGCTCCTTAACTAGCTATGGGACTTGGAGCCGTTCATTTGTACCCTCTGTGGTCTTCTTCTATTCATCTGTAAAAGAAAAATATTACCATCTATCTCATGGAGTTGTTTATTTTGTTCATTGAAACAAATATTTATTGAGTGTTTATATGTGTCTGACACCATTCCAGACACAGGATATAGCAATAAACAAGACAAAAAAAAGTTTCTCCTCATGAACATACGTTTAAGTGAGGGAAGCAGAAATAGGATAAATGAGTAAAAATATAGTGTGTTAGACAGTGATTATTAGATGTGAGGCTCACATTAAATGATGTGTATGAGGTACACAGCACAAGACCTGTCATGTAGTAAGTGCTCAATAGATAGTAATTTCCTTTGCTTCTTTAGTCTTACTAACAGCTTCTGAATTATTTTACAAAATGGTAGTAATCAGCCAAAAAGCCTGACTCATTCATTGCCTTCTATCTCTTCCCAGTTAATAAGGCCTAAACCTGTTTCTGCTTAAGAAGACAAAAGAATTCTTACAGTTGTGTTTAGTACTTCCTGAATGGCAGATTAATCAAGGTGTTGCCTAAACACTTTTGATAAATGGCCTTTTCTGGAGCCAGTTGGCAGGAGTCTTTGCCTGGGGCTGGATGGCAGGTGTTAGGTCCACAGAGACAAATGCATAGTGTCATTACAGTTTAAGCAAAACAGACTAGAAGACTGAAATGGCTGTTTCTCTTTAAGAAAGGACATGTGCCCTATGTCCTATGCCAAGCATTGGAGCACTGAGCAAAGTTTGCAGTATTAGAAGGAAACTAGCTACTGCATTGTTTATGAGAGAACAGGGAATTAACAAAAAGCCAGGAAAAGGACAGTTTGACGCTTGTGGTTGGTTCATATTTTTGCCTATTGTAGAAAATTTGGAAAGTTCAAAAATGTTTAAAGAAGCAGCCAGAAGTTTACCTTTAGGGTTCAGGTCTTTCACTAGACCCATCTCTTGCCTCAGCTTCCTCCTTCAGAAACATCCAGTGAGCAGTCATTTACTGAATTCCTTTTTGGGGCCTGGGCCTGTACTATGCACTGAGGGTACAGCCCTTGCCTCTGGGCAGTGCCCAGAATTGCGGGGTAGGGAAAGGGCCAGAGGTGGGAGGAGCACCAAGAATGGGTTCCTACCTTACACTGTCAGTTTTTCCCGGAGGACAGGTCTAAGGAACAAGCTCTGCGTAAAGAATTTGGAACAAAAAGTTGGACTCATCACACTTATGGTGATTGTGAAAATGAGGAAGTAGGGTGTGAAGAAGCAAAACACACATTATCGTGGTAACTGCAGCTCCTCTTAGGTAAAAGGGCCCTGAACTCTGTCCACAAGGATTCAATGTGGAATATTATTAATACCTCTTAGAAGAAACTGGACTTTGAGCTGTGGGCCAGTACCCCTTGTACCTTGCATTAAGAACCTAATAAGTGAAAATTCAGAATTACAACCCAGATTAGATAAGGAAATTGGCCTAGGGAGGTTGAGTGACTTTTCTTGAATCACACATCTAGTTGGTGCCAAAGCCAGAATAATAATGAAGGACCTTGAACCTCACTCAATCCAGTGACTTTTTTCTATTACTCTGTTGGTAATAATTTCCTTTACTATTACAAAATGTACATTCTTAAGATATCTTTAAAATAGTCCTCACCTTTGCATTTAACAAATGATTTACCAACAGTTTGTTTATATACAATTTTTAAGGAACATATTTACAGCATAGAAAGTGGCGCAGAGAGTTTTTCCAAATTTCCCTGGAGTGTCCAGGTCCCCTGATCCTTCCAGAGTGTATTCATAAGCAAATGTTGGCATTCAGTCATTCGTTTTTTCCAGATGTTCTTTCCAAGTAGTGTGTTATGTTTTGTGTTTTTAATATTTCTTATATACATTTTTTAAAATCTGGGCACATAAATCCTAATAAAGCTCTCAACTGTCTCCTCTGTGCTGTCTCAAATTTCCGAGTGTGCTTATATTCATGACACAGTGTCTGAAGTCATGAACACTATCACATAATTAGGGCTTATATCCCTAAACCCCAGTCTTGTGTTTCTAGATGTTCTGAAAATTCTTTACACTTCACTTGTAAATGCCGCTGTTCTGTGCCATGACATTACCATAGTAACATATTTCAAACAGGAAAACAGAGGAAGCCCAAGGAAAAGGGAAGTAGGTTTCAATGCAAAAAAAAAAAAATTAAAAATTGTAGAATACATAGATGGGGCAAGGGGGATCGTGTAAGGGGGTTGAGTATTCTATTCTAGTTTGATGTCTTCTGAGAACAGAATGTCCTGCAGGCTTCCTTTAAGGATGGACAGTATCCACAACCTACCAACTGGCCCAGTCTTGGAATCACATTTTCTTTGACCCTCACATCCTGGCAGGTCCTCACCATTCCCCTAACATTTCTTACTGTCACCTACTGCAACTGGACAGGAGTGGTCACCCACCTCGCACTGAAGTCTATCCCCTATACTGCACATGTGCTCTTTGGCTTGGGGTTTGCTGAAAACTGGAGACTTTTGAACACCAACTTTTTGAGCTTGCTCAATCAAGCGCCACCCTCTGCTGGAACCCCTCCCTGTGCTGCCATCCACCTGGCAAACTCCTGCTGAGCACTCAAGCCTCAGCCTTACCATTGCTCCTCTCCTCCCCCTCCCCACCACCCCCATTTAGGAAGCAGCCACCCCCACTGTACAATGCACATTCTTGGGTGAGGGAAACTATAGCACTTAACTTCACTGTTTGCAGGATGTTTTTTCTCCCCTACCAGCCCATGAACTCCTCAAATGCCAAAACTGCATCTGATTCTTCCCTTTGTTCCCTGCATCCAGAATGAATCTTGCCTGAAACTGCTCAATAAATGTTTGATGAATGAATTTGAGAAGGGACTTTTATGGTAATTGTTTTTTGTCGTGGTGGTACTAAAATTCACATAACAAAATTCACCATTTTAGCCACTTTAAAGTGTACATTTCAGTGCCATTTAGCACATTCACAGTGTGCAACTGTTACCACTATCTAGTTCCAGAGCATTTTCATCACTGCAAAAGGAAACCCTGTACCCAATAAGCAGGCACTTCCCGTTCCCTCTTATCCCCAGCCTCTGGTAACCGTTAATCAACTTTCTTTCTCAATGGATTTGCCTATTCTGTAAATTTCATATAAATGGAATCGTACAATATGTGGCCTTTTGTGTCTGGCTTCTTTAACTTAGCATGTTTTCAAGGTTCATCCACATTATAGCATGTATCAGCACTTAATTTCTTTTTGGGAGTGCATGATATTCCATTGTATTGATGTACCACATTTAGTTTATTCATTTATTCATTGATGCACATTTGAATTTTTTCCACCTTTTTTTGTTTTGTTTTACTTAAATCTCTCTTACTACATAATGGATTGTTTCCATCTTTTTACTGTTGTGACTAGCGCTGCTGTAAACACGTATGCACAAATCTTGTTTACACACCTGTTTTCAGTTCTCTTGAGTACATACCTAGGAGTGCTACTTATAAATAATTCATTACTTTTTGTATTCAGTGGTGTGCTGGTAAATATTTAACAACCAGTTCTTACTTGGTAGGGGTTGGGGATCCCAGATTTGTAGCATTCCTTGATTTCTAGAGCATAAATACTGAAGTTCCCAATGTGACATCATTGAATGTAAGGTTGGGAAGAGATGAACAGTAGCACACCATTCTATAGTATTTCTACCATATAAATATAGGAGCTATAAATAACTTCAAGAACATAGATAATAATAGCACAATGTAGTATAATAATTAAGACATGATGCATTGTGAGAATTTTACCTTTATATATATGTGTATATATATATATATTTTTTTTTTTTTTGAGACAGAGTCTCACCGTGTTGACCGGGCTAGAGTGAGTGCCGTGGCATCAGCCTAGCTCACAGCAACCTCAAACTCCTGGGCTCAAGCAATCCTCCTGCCTCAGCCTCCCGAATAACTGGGACTACAGGCATGAGCCACCATGCCTGGCTAATTTTTTCTATATATTTTTAGTTGTCCGATTAATTTCTTTCTATTTTTAGTAGAGATGGGATCTCGCTCTTGCTCAGGCTGGTCTCAAACTCCTGAGCTCAAACAATCCGCCTGCCTCAGCCTCCCAGAGTGCTAGGATTACAGGCGTGAGCCACCATGCCCGGCCTACCTTTATACTTTAAATCAGTGATCCCCAACCTTTTTGGCACCAGAGACTGGTGTCATGGAAGACAATTTTTCCCAAGGGGCTTGGGTGGAGGTGGAATTCAGGTGGTGATGCCAGCAATGGGGAACGGCTACAAATACAGATGAAGCTTCCCGCGCTCACCTGCGTGCCCCACTTTCTGCTGCACCTCCCCCATTTCCTAAATTTCATGGAAGACATTTTTTCTATGCATGGTGGCAGGGAGGGAGTGGGGGCACCAAGCTCTGCAGCCTGGTCCCTAACAGGCCTTGGACTGGTACCGGGGTTTGGAGATTGCAGTTTTAAATGATTTAATTGTAGGTTTATATAATTTAATTTTTGATAATGACTGTCTAACAACCAGTTCTCAAAATTCCTAAAATTTTAAGTCTTCTCTCTGGGCTGATGTAAGCTCCTGTCAGTGCGTCAGTCATATCCCACTCCTTGCATCTCACTTCTTTCAGGATTCAGTTTTTTTCTTATTGAAGTTTATCTATTAGTGTACTTTCAGCAAGAGTTTGTGTGAGGTAAACTCATTGTCTTTGCTTGTCAGAAAATGTCTGAAAGTTTGGCTCTCACTAATTTAACTGTGTATAGATTCTGGTTTGAGATTTATTTTATCTCCACATTTCGAAGATATTATCCTACTGTCTTCTGGTTTCCATTGTTGCTGATGAAAAAGCTGCTTCAATGTAGTTAACATCCTTTTTGGTAATTTTTTTTTTTTGAGACTGGGTCTCTTGCTCTATCACCCAGGCCAGAGTGCAGTGGCAAGATCATAGCTCACTGCAGCTTCAGACTCCTGGGCTTAAGTGATCATCTTGTTTCAGCCTCCCAAGTACTGATACTACAGGCATACACCACACCCAGCTAATTTTTTTTTTTTTTAAATTTTATAGAGACAGGGTCTCACTATGTTACCCTGGCTGGTCTTGAACTCTTGGCTTCAAGCAATCCTCTGGCCTCAGCCTCCCAGAGTGCTAGGATTACAGGGATAACATTGTTAGCCTTTATGAACAATTTTTGCTGGCATTTTGCTGAAGCAAATACTCTGAAAAAGATTCCTCGTGCTTCCTATGTAAGGCTGACTGGGGGAGAAGGAGAGGAAGTAGAAAACAAGCAGGGAAGCCAGGCTCTCCTGAGCCTGAGAGGCCCTGGTAGGAGCATTTGGCCGGGAAGATGTGGAAGCCAGTAAGCATTTCCTCCACCACCCAGAAGCATCTCCAAACCTGCCCAAGAGGTGGGCAGTGAAGGGGACATAACAAGCGTCCTGCACGTTGTCTTTGGCCTGCCTCAGGTAGGAGGAAGCTCAGGCCATGGCAGAACTTACCAGTAAGTTCTGCTGGGTTGGGGGATGTCTCAGCAGAGCCTGGCATTCTCTCAGGCTTTTCACTTCCCTCCTTATCCTGGGACTGCTTCTTGGCCTGTGCAGCTTCCATGGAGCCTGGCCCTGAGAAAGTGTCCTGCAAAGGTGTGGAGATCAGTGGGCACAACTGAGGTCTGCCTGAGGGAAAAGAAGGCATTTCAAGTATTTACAATAGAGGGACTCTAATGAGATGGAATGGTTTCACAGGTGATGGGATAGGGGACAGAGAGACATCCCAAAGCTTGAGAACAGGAAGCCGCTGCCGTATCAGCCAAAGGGACAGAGGGAGGAGGCAGAGGTACCAGGGTCCAGGAAACTTACTGATCAAAAGCTTGAACCCTAGCAGACCTATCAGTGGGACCAGAATCCATGGGGGACATGTAGCCAGAGAGCCACCTGAGACAGATGGGGAGAAGAAGAAACACCATGCCTCTTCTTCCCCCATTCCCCCACTCCCAGTGTCTTACTAGTACTTCCCTTTGGCCAAACTCAGCTGGAAGTTAAGTGTCTTAGAACCTGAATGAATCACGGATCAACCTCCCTCCATCGCAGAGCAGAGCAGAACAGAAGACTGAGGGACAGGTCTGAGGAATGCAGGCTTAGCATGGAAGGAAAGAAGAAAGGAAGAGTGGGAGGGAGGGAGCGAGGGAGGAGAGGAGGATACAAGACTGCAGCATATAAGCATTCTAAAATACTTCCTAAACATCCTTTGTAATTAAAAGGAGTCTTGATTTAAAAAAAAAAGTTGCCTCCCTTGCATGCAGAGTTGTGAGAATCAAATGACAAAATGGATATGAAAATCTTTTGAAAATTGTCAAGTGCTACATAAATATAAGGGGTGACCATCATTAATATCATTAATTCCCTGGATGGAGGAGGTATATGTAAATGTGAGTATAAATAGCTACCTTTTATTGAGCATTTATTATGTGTGGACACTTTTTATGCATGTGTATTGGAATATTTTTAGCTGCAAGTAATGATAACTAACAGTGATTTGAATAGGTAGTTGTTTTCTGGCATGATAAGAATTCCAGAGGTGCTCCTTTGGCCTTTACATCTTGGTTACAAGATGGCTGTGATGCCCCAGCCATCACCTCCAAGTTCAAGGCAAGAAGGGATTTGGGATAAGGGGCAATTCAGACTCACCAGTCCTGTTTCATCAGAAAAGCAAAAGCTCTCCCAGTAACTCCCCCAGAGTACCACCTAAATCTCATTGGCCAGAACTGGGCCACACGATCACCCCCGGCTACAAGGGAGTTAGCAAGAAACAAATGACTTCTGGATGGCCAACTAGCAAGGTCTGCCACATGCATAGAAAGCACAGTATGTACTTGGCAGAGAGCGGCTACTCAGTAAGCATTAGCTATTTCGTGTACCTGTGTGTGTGTGTTGAGTGTCTGTGTTCGTTATAGACGTTCTCCATTTCTCCTAACAATCCTGTGAAATAGCATCCTTCTTTACAAATGAGGCCAAACACACAGCTGGTAAAAGGCAGCGCTGGGCGTCAGACTTGTTTCCTCCTGACTGAAGTCTGAGGGCTCTTTGCATTGCCATGCCACGTCCCACCCTCCCTCTAACATCTTGGTCTTAGAGTTCGCATCAGGCCCAAGTAGGCTTGATTAAGAAAGAAGAGGGAAGGAGATTATTCTGAAATATGTTGACACCTCTCCCTGGGGCTATGCACAGAGTAGTGAGGAAGGATCGGGAAGAGGTTCCGTAGTTGAATATGCTAGAGTTACACCTTCACCTGAGGGTAGCAGCTTTGGGGTGGTCATGCTGGGAGGCTCGGCCCTTATTCTGATGATGCCACCACTGTCCCACATTCCTGTAGGAGTCCCCTTTACAAGTCACAAAAATACTTCAATCTCATTACTGCAAAATTACACCTCATTTCTGGCCCCAAACCCAGTTGCATCTCCTCATCTCATTTACCATGGGTTCCAGGTGACTTTTGACTGTGACAAAAATCAAAAATTGCCAAAGACAGAAATGTATTGCAATTTAGATGCAAAAGAATTTATTTTGTAGCCAGTTTTCCAATGAAAATTATAGAAATGTTTAAGTCAGTGAAACACTGTTTAAATAAATATACCCTCCCAGTTTGATGTCTTGGAAGAAGAGAATTCTAAGTTTGGTTGTGTAATTTCTGCTGTGTTTAAGAAAAATTGCTCACCTCAAGAGACATCGGGAAGAAAACAGCAGACTTGGTAAAGATACAAATGTGATTATAACGTTGGTCAGATGAGATGGGCTCACTTACACTGGCGAAATTGTAAGTTGGTATTGCTTTCTCAGCAATTTGGCAGTGAACATCATGAAGCTTTAAAGAGTTTAAAACGGTTGACCTAGAAATTCCATTTCTAGGAATCTTTCTTAGGAAAATAGAATTGCAGACAAAGATTTATGTATACAGCTATTCATTGCAGCATTATTGTAAGATAGTAAAAAGAAGGAAATAACTGAAATATTCCACAATGGGGAAATTGTTAGGTAACTCATGGCATACTCATTAAATGATAATGTGGCCATTTAAAATGATGTTTTTAAAGAATTGTCAATGATGTTTGAAGATGTTCACAATGGAATAGGTGATAAAATCAGACTATAAAACCACATGAATTATAAAATCCTCTTTTACTTTCTATATGCTAAAAAAAATTCAAGATAGCTGCAAAATGTTAACAGTGGTTTTATCTGGATGTTGAAATTATAGGCTTTAAATTCTCTTCTTCATACTTTTGTATATACAATTTTTGTTATTTTAACTCTAAATATTACTTCTATAATTAGAAAAATATGTATAATAAACATTAAAATTACTTTTTAGGAAAGAAAGAAAGAAATGTGTTTTATTATGAGAGAAGAGATCCGCTCCCAAGGATCTGATGGTTTAATGCAAGAAATGAGACACGTACACAAATTAGTCTATTGCAAGGCAGTAAGGGCTATAATGGAGGTTTTACCAAGTATGGAAGAAAGGATTAGCTCTGCCTAGGAGAGTTGAAGGTTGGTGAAAAGAGGTGACATTTGTGCAGGGCCTTGAAGGATAAATAGGAGTTCTCTGGGGCTTTGTAAATTGTTAAGCACTGTGTAAGTATAAGTTCGTCTTTGGCCTTTATTATTACTGTCGAAGTTCCTCATATAAAGCTCTCTTTCTTGTCTCTTTCCCATGCTCCCAAAGCTCAGGATCCCTGGGACAGGAAGCAGCGGCAGTTAAACAGTCACACATCAGTGCTCCAGCAAGTGAACTGAGGTGCATCCAACTAAGAAGCAGATCCAGGAGCAGAGGATATAAAATTATCTGGGAGCAGGGCCAGGAAGGTGCGGGTGGGTAAACAGTTCCCCCTTATTTGCCACCCTGTGGAAAGGCTGGCTTTGCTTGGGGCCGCCGCCCTGAGATTTGGGGCCATCTCCACCTAGGGGATGGTTAAAGCGAGAACCAGCATCACATGTCAGTCTGTGATTTACACTGGCAGGAAATGGTGCGTCAGATGTCCTTACAGCCTCCAGACAGGGTGGAGTGGAAGGGAGGGGTGTGAGCGAGGGGATCAGGAAGGGTGACAAGAGATGATTTGTTTGGGAGAAATTCTTAGAAGCTCAAGATCGAAAAGGGTTTAAAAGTTTTGTGACTTAATCCTCCTGATCACCTTCCCAGCAGCCCCATCACATTGTCCTCTCCTCTGCCTTCAGGTGCAGCTCAGAGGCCGCCTCTTCCTTCACCTCCTACCTCAATTCCTCTAGCCTATGCTTCAGGCATCCCTCATTGTTTAATTTTCTCAAGAAAAAGATTCAGTATTCACTGTGTGCCAGGCACTGTGCTTGTCACAGTTCCTTGATTGCTGAATTCCCTCCTTTGACTCCAGTGGTTTGTTTATTCATGCAACAGACACTGAACACCTGCAATATGCCATGCCATGTTCTAGATGTTATAACGGAATAGAGGAAAAAACAACCGGGATCTCTGGTTCTCAGGGACCTTTCATTCTAGTTAGGGAGACATAATTATAAACAAATGAAAAAATAAGAAAATATCCAGTTATAAATGTCAGGAAGGAGCCAGCTGGGAGAAAATCTGGGGGAAGAACTTTCTATACAAAGAGAACAGTGGATTCCAGGATCCTGAGGTGGGGGGTAATCTCTGTTTGCTCAAGGAACAAAAAGAAGGAAACTGTGGCATTGTGCATGGGATACAAAAAAATGCCTTCTTTATCAGCAAATGAAAATGTCCTTATGCTTCAGGACTTAGCTCAAGTATTCCCTCTTCAGGCAAATCTATCCTGAGTTCTCCAGGTAGAAGTAACTACTGGCTGTCAGTACATCAGTGATGCTTTGCCATTCCTACCATATTAAGTCATTGTTACTCCCTAGTGGACCTTAGTCTCATCCAAGGGCAGGACTAAGCTTCCTTTCTGAATCCCTAATGCCCAGGCCAGAGCCTGGCACAGAGTCTGTGATCTGTAATCATTTGTTCCTGGAATATGTGAACTGTAACAGCTCTCTAGCAGAACCTTGAGAGTGATGCTTGTTCAGATGGCAACGATTTATTGATCAGTGCCAGGCCTTGTGCTGGGCACTTTCCACCCTGCTAACACTTATAAGCCTCAAACTGCCATGTGCAGTTATGTATTATTATCCTATTCTGTAGTTAAAACTCAGAGAATCGAAGTGCCTATCTGAGGTGGCTCAGTAATAGGAATCAGAGCTGAGATTTGAACCCAAGCCCTCCCGATGCCAAATCCCAATGCTTCATCTTCTGTGGGATGCCATCCACCATGCATTAATTCACCTCTGGACCTGTCCTCTCTTTTCTCCCAGATGCCCACTTTTCTCATAGAGGGGTCTGTTCTTGACTCCATTCTGTTTTCGCTGTGACACAAGAACCATGCTTTGTATTTAGTACACACTCAGTGCATAAGTCTTACATCTCCCAGGGGTAGAAAAGAAAGAAAGAATGCCTGAGTGAATGCTTCACCCAAAGTGAATCAGTCTCTAATATCAGTTCACAGAATGGTGATGGGCTGGAGGGACAGACGCTTATGAAGGGGAGGCGCCGTCCCAGATCCCTCCAGGAGTCTTCTCCAGAAGGGCCTGGGGAAAGCTGAGGATGCTGTCTCCATGCTAAAGCACTTGTTTCTTAGAAATCACACCTTTTCCTCAGCTGCACATTTCGGCAGGCAGGCAGGGCAGAGGGGAACATGCATGGTTTCCAATGAGTTGGGAAAATGAGGTTAGGTTTCAATTCAGATAGTTATTTGTGTTTTCTGGGTCTGCACGGTCGATAAATTTTCAATGAGCAGTGATTCTGTTCCTCATCTTTCATAGCTTTATAGGACTTCAGGGAATGAAAGCATAACATCCTGCTTTCCCATAAGTTCTCTGGCCGCTACCCTGGCACCAATTAAAGACATGTCTATGCAATTAATCAAAACCAATTTGGAAGCACTCTGGCGCTGCTCCTCTGATGTGCTGCCTGCTCCACATACAGTAGTTCCTCAGCTGCAGCGATGGAGCCAGGCACACAGGAGCTTTTGATGAACTGGCTGTGCTGGCCCCAAGTGTTAACTATGTCATCTGACATGACTAATGAGGCTCCGGACTTGATCCTTTTGAGCAGAGCAGCCCTGCTGTCTGGAGGAGGCTCAGTTTCCACAGCCAGCCTGGGAAGAGGCTGCAACGTGCAGGATACACACTCCATCATGTCAGCTGAAGTCCTGGAGGCCTCTAGTGTTGGAGTTGAGAGTCATCCATGGGGAGGGTGATGGAAACTCTGGGCCAGGCTCTGTGCTGGGCGCCAGTGTGAATGTGACCCAATTTAAACTTTTAGCTCAGCTTCCTCATTTTAGATGTGAAAATCAAGACCCAGTGAAACTGTGAGGCTTGCCAAAGACCTGAGCTTTAGAGAGAGAGAAATAAAGGAGAAGGTGTGGTGTCTGCCTTGAGGAGCTAAACCTCTAGATGAGCAGGAGAATGTATAAGGGTGACAACTGGGTCCTGATGCAAATACACCTTGTCAAGGGTTAACCAAGGGTTTCCTTCCCTCCCTCTGCAAACCCTGACAAGGGGAAGTGTTGCTTGTACCCTTGTCAGCCCAGCAATCCCAAGAGCATGGGATTTGGAGTCAACAGATCTGGGGTCCCAGCCCTACTTTGAGCTGATGTAATCTTGAGCAAATCACTTCATTTTTCTTTTTCTTTCTTTTTTTTTTTTTTGAAAGACAGAGTCTCATTCTGTTGCCCAGGCTAGAGTGCCGTGGCATCAGCCTAGATGAAAGCAACCTCAGACTCCTGGGCTCAAGTGCTCTTCCTGCCTCGGCCTCCCAAGTATCTGGGACCATAGGCATGCGCTATCACTCCTGGCTAATTTTTTCTATATATTTTTAGTTGTCTGGCTAATTTCTTTCTTTCTTTTTTTTTTTTTTTTTTTAGCAGAGACAGAGTCTCACTCTTGCTCAGGCTGGTCTTGAACTCCAGACCTCAAGAGATCCTCCCGCCTTGGCCTCCCAGAGTGCTAGGATTACAGGCATGAGGCACTGCACCTGGCCCACTTCATTTTTCTGAGCCTTGGTTTCCTCAGCTGTACCACTGGAACAAGCCAAATACTGCCCATCTAGCCTGCCTACTAGAGTCCTTGTGACACTCAACAGAGTTAATGGGTGTGAAAGTGTAAGTAAGAGTTCTGCACATGTTAGTTATTGTTCATATTATTACTCCCAAGGGAGCACTAGCTGAAATCTCTGGAATATGGATCCACAGATAGCTTTAACTCTCTTCCTCTTCCTGCCTCTTTCAAAATGCACGGAAAGAAATGGACATAAAACCAATTGGTTATCTGCCTATAATCTCAATAGCTTTCACAAAGTCCGTGACATGTAAAGAGGAAGAACTCAGCCATTGTAAATTGATGTCATTCCACACACTGACTGAGCACCTACCCTATGCCAGACATTGGCCATACTGTGTGGGGAATCAGAGTTGGATATGACATGTTCCTTGGCCACCTTGAGAAGCTCACCATTTAGTGGGAGAAACAGACATGGACATAAATAACTAGTACTTTGCAAAAAAATAAAATCGCCATAGGAAAAATACAAATCAAGTGCTTTGGGAGCCAGAGGAGGGAATGATTCATTTCTCAAAAGGAAATTGGAAAAAGGTTCATCAAGGAAGTACTAAAGGAAGGGCAGGGCTTAGCTCTGTCAGCAGCATGAGAAAGGGCACTCTAGACTGAGGGAACAGCACAGGCGAACATACAGAATCTCGAAAGGAAGGGCGATCTAAAGGATAGAATAAAATCAAGTGAGGTATGGGTTGTGAGCATGAAGAAAAGAAAAATCATTGGGCCCCAGCTCTGAAACCCAGGCATGGATGTTGCTGTTTCACTGTTCTTTTTGCTGGCTGCAGTCACCTTGGCCTCTGTCCCTCAGTCGGAGAGGATCCCACACTGGCCCTTCCTCCAGCAAGGCTGACCTCAAGCCCCAGCCAGGAGAGACAACAACTGATAAACAGGGAATAGCAATATCATCAGATGTAAAAATTCCTGGGCTGCGAAGTGCCAGCCATACCTCCCCAGCCCAGGTAAGAGCTTCACATCAGATGTGGCAATGACACCAATACTGAAGCGCGATAGCAAAAAACCTAAGCCTCTTGGCATGCGTCACACGCTACATTTTTCTCCTCCCCGCCTTTGTCCAAAAGAAGCCAACTTCTTTACAAGTGCTGCTGTCAGAATGGCTTTGGAAGGCCTCAAGCTGCAGCTGGACTCAAGGCATGGCCATGGGCCACCCCAGGGGCTCGTATTTTCTGCCTTTCCATCTTTCATTGCGAACTGTTTTTTATTGCGCAAATAATACAGTGTTAAGAACGGAAACCCCAAAAATAAAGAGGAAAGAGAGCACCCACTCACACATTATCTGTTTCCATTTCTCTTTGTCCCTTTCTGCTGTTGTCCGTGAGCATAATTTCTTTTGGCTGCTTTTATCACTGATACAATTATATTTTTAAAAACGATTTTTATTGCTTACCATTGTATCATTCAGCTTTTTCTATTTTACTACTTACTGCCATCCCCTGGTATCCACACGGGCTTGGCATTGTTCTCCCAAGACTGAAGAAAAGACCCCAGGGTCACATAAAGGGACTTTCTACAGGCAACGTGACTGTAATTGACAATTGGCGTTGTGTTGCAGAGGGAAAGCACTGACCGCTCTGCCATCACAGTGAATTGGTGTGGAATCTAAGCTCCTCTACTTTGAAGCTAGACGGCCCTGAACAAATCACCCCAACTGTTTGAGCCTCCCTCAGGTCCTCATCTATAGAATTAGGATGGCATTAGTACCACCCTCGTGGGACTGCAGTGAGAATTAAGCGAGCTACCAAAAGGGAAATGCTCAATAAATGGCAGCTCTCCTTCCTGCACCCTTGTAGGGGCCAACCTAAGGTCCACTCTGCTTTTTCCTCTCTTGTCCACATTTGACCCTCTCCCCTCCGCTAGGCCCAGCAGGCCTCCTGGGTGAGCCCACCTAAATTCTGACAGGCATGTCAGTCTGCGTATTTATTATTCGTTGGGTGAATGTGCCATTTTTCACTTAAGTATTTTCCTCTGATACAAATTTTGGTTATTTTCCAATTTTTCACTATTTCTAGTAATGATGCAATAAATATCTTAGTGTATGTTGCTCACCCTATCCTTTAAAAATGTATTTCCTTAGGAACAATCCCCAGGAATAGGATTACTAGGAGATAGAAGTATTTTAATGGCTTCTGATGTGTATTTCCAAATTGCTTTTCAGAAGGGTTGTGCCTGTTATGCTGCCACCAGTTTGAAGGGCAGAACTACTTGGGCTACATTATAGGCCCTCAGGCTCTGGCCACAAACTCCTGTTCTTGCTTTATTTCCCACCATTTTATTCTCCCAACATGACTCCTGAAATCCCTCACTACATGGGACAGCTCACCGTTTCCTCCTAAAATGATGCTCCCATGCTTTTGTGCCTTTGTACTTCCTGTCATTCTCTACCACCCTTGCCCAAGAATGTTCTTCCCTTAAGATACCCTCTCGCCTAGAGCTCAACCTTTGTGGAACTGGGATCTTCTATACTCTCTTCAAGACCCACCTCAAATACCCCTTCCTCCGTGAACTAGTTTCAATCCTCCCAAGCAGGGTTAGTCACTCTTGCTATAGATGGTACCTGGAAGGACCCTTGGCATCCAGGTGCTCATCAAAAGACAGTCATCCCCTCACCCTAGCTGTATGCCCCAATCTGTGTGATTCTCTCTCCTTTCCCCCTCCCTTGCTCTCTGCACCAGGAAACCACCAGGTTATGCTAACTCATCTCCTAAATATTCTTGAATCCACTTATCTCTGTCTCATTGCCATTGGCCATCACCTCTCATCAGGATTCCTACAATGGTCTCCTAAAAAAAAAATAAAATAAACGAGTAATGTGTACATGGTTCAAAAGTCAAAATTGTCTCTAAGGCTTATAATAAAAAACAGAAGATTCCTGCCCCATCCCTCCCCACCCCAAGGCTTGCTCCTCAGAGACAACTAGCCACTTTCAATTTTTTCAGCTATTTCTTTTGATATTTACTTCCATTTTCCAAATAAGATACTGACACTGCTCTTACTTGATTTTTAAGTTCAGGCATTACTGACTTTGAACAACGGATGGATTCTTTAATAACACTTCCCTCCACTGTTCCCCAAAATAATTGTATCTACATCACAATTTTTTGTTAAATCATTGTGCAGTATTTATATATTATGACCAGAAGTACTACTAAAAATATTTGCCCTCTGAGCTGCCAATATCCCCTCTTGGACTTCTGTCTCTTCTGATGAAGTCCAAGCCTGCTGGGCAGGCAGAACATTCAGGTACAGGGGCTGATGTGTGTGAGGTGAGGCCAGCTGGCTAACATCTTGCAGCCTGATGGGTACTGGAACAGTCTCTGGATGGTTCCCAGGCAGGGCCCCCAAGGCCAGGTAGGCGTAGCAAGCAAGGCTAAGGTAAGCCTTCTGGGGGAGCCCAAGGCAATGCCCGGGAGGGACTGGAGGCTTCTGACTGGCACAGGCAGGGACTGATCTGATCTGAACAGCTGCTGGCCTCTTAAACGAGGTTATGGAGGCCCTGGCTATGCCAGGTTTTGTGTCTTTAGTTGCTGGATCCTGGGAAGTTCTAGGGAGTTCTAAGATGGGGAAGGGGTGGCTGAGGCAATAGCAACAGGGTCCTCAGAGGTAGCTACAATTTACTAACCAGTGCAGAAATATTTTGACACTTTAACAACTAATACAGTCTAACGTAACTAATGCCCTCCTGTTGGTCCTGGTTATGACTATGTAAATGTTATTCACAGTCAAGCCATGTAGGGCTCTGTGATTATATTTCCATTTTTACGATTTCAGTTTTTCCTACAGTTAATAATTGCCTTGTTGTTTTCTTTTGCTAAGTTTCTACATACCCATCACCCGATCTTCTCCCAAACCCTTTGGTAGAACTCTATAATGACCAAATTTGTCAGGTAGTTTACCTCTTCCAGCTATATCCCAGGCACTGTGCCAGACACTGGGGACTCCACTGGGAACAAGACAGACATAGTCCCTTCTTTGACTGAGTTTATAGTCTAGCAAGGGATCAGATACAGGTAATTATAGTCGTTTTCAGTGTTACAGTGGGAGAAGTGTGAGTTCTCTGGGAACACTAGCAGTAAATCTCACCCAGCTAGGGAGACAGGAAAGATTTCAGACCTGAAGGATGGATGGAAACTATTCATTGAGACAATATATGTTTTTATTAAGAGAATCTTACATGCCAGGCACCATTACAAATGCTGAGAACCCAGCACTGAACAACACAGGGCCCTGCCTTTCTGGAGCTTACGCCCTAGTGAAGGAAGACAGAAAACAAACACAGAAGATAATTTTCAACTGAAACAAGGACCATAAAATAAACAGAGTGGCAAGATGAGGAATGGCTGTGGCAGCGGGTGGCGGGTGGTGAGGCTATTTTAGGCAGGTTGGCAAGGTCACTGAAGGTCTCTCTGAGGAGGTGACACCTGACCTGCTATCTGAAGGATGAGAATAGGCAGCCACGTGAAGAGAGAGGGAACAGGATACACAAGATCATAAGGTGTTAGAACGGAAATGAATGCAATTCGATACGGAGGGATCATAAATGGCAGGGGAAGTTCCAGAGCTCAGGGAATGGATATAAGCTATGGGATGGGGACCCAGGCATCTGCCCTAATAATACTATTATTCATAAAATCCATATTCTGCAAGTATTTGTTTTAAGATACATGCTTACCCTTGTTGCCTTCCTCAATATTAAGGGAAGTGTAGAAACTTGCAAATTACATTTTTTAAGGCTCCCTTGCCCGATAGAAGGTGTTGACAGGAGACCGAAAGATGCATGGAAGGAAGAAGCCCTTGTTTCGTCTTGATTCTTGGTGGTTCCTCCAGCAGCAGCAAGTACAGCTCCTGGGTTCCTGCTCAGCCCCTGTTCCTATTCAGCAGCAGAGCCCCTATTAGACCAGCACCTACTGTGGGCCAGCTTCACCCAGAGTAGCAGCACCTTCCTGGTCTCCCTCTTTCTCTTCTAACCCTTCTAAGCCCTTTCTTCCTTGGGCTACTCCCATGTGGCCCAACATTTTTGTAAACAATTTCCTGCATTAAATCTCTTCCTGCTTAAAATGATCTAGTGCAGCACTGTCCAATAGAATGTTCTATGATGGCAGAAATGTCCTAACTGTGCTGACTCGCACGGTGTCACCTACCTGTATGTGGCTATGGAACTCTTGAAATTTGGATAGTGTGAATAAAGAATTGAGTTTTTCATTCTGTTTAATTTTAATAATTTAAATGTAAATAGCCACATGTGGTTAATGGCCACCATATTGGACAGCACAGATCTAGAATGATTTGTTCTCGTGACAGGGCACTAGCTGATACAGTAGTTGATGTGGAAAGTAGTCATGGGAAACTAACCCTTAAAGATCAAAATCCGGGATTGTAATATGACCTAAGTGGGTCTGGATTCAGTGATGACCTCATTGCCAGTGGAAAATGGGATACTGTGTCAGGGAAGAGCTCCAACCTCATGGAAGATGGCAAGGAGTAACAGGATTCCAAATTGGCCTGCCACACTCCACTGGTGCTGAAAGTAGATAAGACTCAGTAGATCAGAAAAAGACAGCACAGCAAACAGAAGGACCAACAACATGGTGGAGCTGGTTTCCTTATCCCCAGTCCCATAGGGCAATGCAATGGTCAAGATGGCAGCTATGCATGCAATGGGGTTGTGCTATCACTGAGGAACCCTGGGTGAAAGACTTAGACACTTTTATAGCAACCAGTCAACAAGCCAGTCTCCTTCCCTTGAGACATGAATAGTTGTACACTGCAGTCACCTTGATCTACTTAATTGTCTTGTGACTTATTACATAAATGACTCAGGGTCAGAGAACGGTTAGTCTTTGCAGTTTGGCACACTCAGCAAAACTGTACAGGGACACTTGGAGCCCCTGTTGGGCTGCATCTCCCAACAACTAGTAATCCACGGCATGCAATGGCAAAAGAGTTACTGACAATATCACCTGTGAATACCTGGGATGAAACGCCTATTGAAGATAAGTCTCTGGGAGATCAAATGGCTGCTGGAGTAGACTGGTAAGGTGAGAATTGTCACCAAGCATTTGAAGATGGATTGGCTGCTTCTGACTGTGGTGAAGTTCTTATCAAAATAAAATTATAAGCTCGAGGTTCTAAACTCTCAGTTCTAGGCATGTTCAGAAAACCAGAGAACTTCTGTTATGGTTTTAAAATAATTTTTTCACCTATTATACCTGTAGGACTAATATAATTGAAAATCAGACCCAAACTTTGATCCTGGTGCAGAATTATAATGTTAGTAGAAATCACAGGTGCCCCAGGTTTCTTACATGAAAGTTAGCACATTGAATGGGAAGGAATGCGACTCTGAGATCTGGAATGGAGACATTTGGTTCAACTCAGACAAACATGAGAATTTGGAATGCCTAAATCCTCCTGAGCTCCAGAAAAATTAAAAAATAAGCCTAAGGGTCTCTTTTCTAATTTCTTCAAGAAGCATGACAGTGTAATCATGTTTTAAAAAAAAAAAACCAATCCCCACATGCGAAAGTGTGTGTGTGTGTGTGTGTGTGTGTGTGAGAGAGAGAGAGAGAGAGAGAGAGAGAGAGCACACGCAGGTGTACACTTGTGTGTTTTGTGAGACAGCAAAAAATAGAGAGACAGAGTGCAGACATACATAAAGACACATGCATCCCCCTAAGACCATTCAGGACCTCTATGTTTATGTAGAATGCAAAAATTCAAAGCTCTTTCCAAGTCAAATGAATCTTGGTGTCCTACCTCCTCTGAATCATTTTGGCTCTATGTCCTGCCCTGTATGCTGTTATACTGGAGGCAGACAAGGTCCATGTGGAAACACAGAATTCCTAGTTATAAATCTATCAGCTTTGGATGTATTCACAGCCTCTTGCCAAGTCTGATTCCAGCCCTCCTTGTGGGAGCCTACATTTCTCTCTCCCATTTGTTCCACAGTTTTGTTATTTGTTTATTGAAATAATCCACTTGCTGGGATGGATAGTCTCCCAAGGAAGCAAGTCATCATACTAGTTTGTTGTGGTTGGGAGTCCGGGGTGAAGAGGGAGGGAGGTGAATGATTCTGTGGTGCTGTTTAGGGCTCCACACAACACCCAAGGCAATGTCATTGGAAACTGTGAGCTGCCCTTTACTGAAAAGACTTCAGTGCTCTTTACTCATTTGAGGGTAAAGCAATGAATGGGGGACCCTGCTCTCAACTCGTGGTCTCACAGCCTAGTGGTAAAGACAAAGAAGTAAAAGACAGTTCCAGTCCTGAGAGAGCAATGTGATGACAGAAATAAATGCAAGGTGCCCGAGTTAAAATGGCTTTTATCAAAAAGACAAGGAATAACAGATGCTGGTGAGGATGTGGAAAAAGGGGAAAACTTGTACACTGTTGGTGGAAATGTAAATTTGCACAGCCACTATGAAAAACTGTATGGAGGTTTCTCAAAAAACTAAAAATGGAACCACCATATGACCCAGCAATTCCATTTACTGGGTATGTATCAAAAAAAAAGGAAATCAATATATCAAAGAGATATCTGCATTCTCATGTTTACTGCAGCACTATTCACAATAGCCAAGATATTAGACTCAACCTAAGTGTCCATCAACGGATGAATGGATACAAAAGACAACAAAAACCAGATAAATGATAAAGAAAATGCGAGATATATAAATATATACATATGACTTTTATTCAGCCGTAAAAAAGAATGAAATCCTGTCATTTGTAACAACATGGATGGAACTGTAGGTCGTTATGTTAAGTGAAATAAGCCAAACACAGAAAGACAAATATTGAATGTTCCCACTCACGTGGGAGCTAAAAAAAGTGGATCTCATAAAGATAGAGAGTAGACTGGTGGCTACCAGAGGCTGGGAAGGATGGGCGGGGGGATGAAGAAGGATTGATTAATGAGTATGATATACAGTTTGACAGAAGAAATAAGGCCTAATGTTTGATAAGTGAGTACGGTGACTGTAGTTTACAATAATCTATTGTAAAATTTCAAAATGGCTAGAAGAGTATAATTTGAATGCTTCTAGCATAAAGAAAAGACAAATATTTAAGGTAATAGATACTCCAATTATACTGATTTGATCTTTACAACACATGAATGTGTTGAATTATCACACATACCCCAAAGATATATACAACTATTATGTATAAATAAAAAATTAAAATAAAAAAAAGTACTAATAAACTGTTAAAAAAAAGTTCAAGGTGCTTTAGGATGACTTGAGCTGTGGGTAGGAGGTAGAGAAAGAGGAGGTGCTTTCCTGAATCTCATCCTGATGGGTGAGGAAGGAAGTAGGGTTTGGCATTGATCCTGGCAGAGGAAATAGTCCAGGTAAAGGCTTGGAAGGGAGAGACCGTATGGTCTGTTCTGCAACGGCAGGTCATCCCAAGTGACCAGGGGCCTCAGTTTGAGGGGAAGGTGATGAAAGATGAGGATGTACCTCATTTTACAGGTATGAAAAATCATATTCACAGAGAGGTAAAATGCTTTTACTTAAGGTCACACTGCTAATAAGTGGTAGAGCTGGAATGGGAGCCATAGTCCTGGGTGCTGTAGAGAATCAAGCTTCTGTCCTGAGTCGAGGACTCAAAGCCCAAGAAATGAGACCTACTCCTGGTGGTGGTTGGGGTCGTTGATCTTGGGGCCATCAAATTCTTCAGTAGGAGAGTCAAGATTGCATCTAGTGCCCTCTAGGGCAAGGGCAGTGGAGAGCACTTAGTAGAAATCATCTCAGTGCAGCAGTCACCAACATTTTTGGCATCAGGGACCAGTTTCATGGAAGACAGTTTTTCCAAGGACTGGGCAGTGGGGATAGTTTTGGGATGATTCAGGTGAGCATTACATTTATTGTACAGTCAGACCTCTCTGCTAATGATAATATGTATTTGCAGCTGCTCCCCAGCACTAGCATCACCGCCTCAGCTCCAACTTTACCTGGGCTATTTCCTCTGCCAGGATCAGTGCCAACCCCCATTTCCTTCCTCACCCATCAGGATCATCAGGCATTAGATTCTCATAAGGAGCATAACCTAAATCCTCGCATGCGCAGTTTACAGTAGGGTTCACACTCCTATGAGAATCTAACCGTCTTCGGCCCAGGCATTGGGGACCACAGTCTTAGTGGGTCTCCTGTCACAAAGGAAGAACTACCGGGCGTGGGCAACTGTTCCTACAGGATTATGGTCTCACAAATTAATATACAGCATCACAACTATAGGATATTAAGTATGAACTGTTTCTAGTACTCATGTTTTTGATATTTTCAGGCTGGGGCCAACCCCAGGAACCTTTGTTGGAAATCTTAGCCTGCTGCCTGAGTACTCTGGCAATAATTATATGCAACTACAATAAGTAGCTATCATTTACTAAGCACCAAAGACTTTACATATGTCATCTCATTTAACTTTATAACTAACCAGCAAATCAGATAATCCTATTCCCATTTTACAGAAGAGAATATTGGGGCTTTTAGGAGATTTGTGACTTGAATAAGTTCAAACAGCTAGGAAGAGTTAATAACAATAGTTAACAACTATTTTATTCCTACCATGTCCTAGATTCCACACTGTAACAGACCTTTTTGGTTGTCTACCAACAGCCATCCTACCCCTTCTCTGCTAACAGAATCCCAATTTTGTTCGGCTATCCATCCCTCAGGAAAAGGGATTCTATCTTCAGTATGACTGGCTGTGCTAAACATGGTGATTCCATTCCCCTTTGTCAGTGATTGCATTAAAGACGAGTTTGTTTCCCAGCTCTGGCCAAGGATGCGGGAGACAGCATCAGTGACGAGTTTCTGGGGAAGGTTTTCTCACTCTTAGAAAGACACTAAAGAAAGAGATGACCCTTTTCTGTTGTTGCACATTGCAGTGTCTGGATGTGATGCCTGGAGCTGTGGCACCAATCGTTTGACCACTAGGGAAGCCAGCCTAGGAAAGTCTACACATTGAGGTTGGAAGAGCATTAAAATGAAAAGAACCTGGGTCCTTGATGAATTAACCAATCCTAAAACTTCCCTACTTCTAGACTTCTTATTATGTGAGAGAATACATTTTCCTTATTGTTTCAGCCATTCTGAGTTTTTTAAACATTTAAATAGATTTAGGGTGTACATGTGGTTTTGTTACATGGCTGAATTGCATGGTGGAGAAGTCTAGGCTGTTAATATACCCATCACCTGAATAATGCACACTGTACCCAATAGGTTACTTTTCATCCCGTGGCCCTCTCCCTCCCTCCCCCATTCTGAGTTTTTGTTTGTTACTTGGAGCTGAAGACATTCTAGCTGATACACATGTATTTTCTCATTTGTCACCAAAAATCAATAAGGACAGCGTTATTGTTCTTCTCCGCATCAGAAAATGAAGGCCCAGAGAAGTTGGGTAATTTGTCCAAAGTCACAAAGATAGAAAATGGCATAATAGCATTTGAACCTAGTTCTGCTTAACTCCAGACTTCCTAACCACATCATACTAAGCAAGACAATGAAAACTGAACCTGGTCTGGCTGACTCCAAAGACCATGCTCTTTCTTCCACCTCTTCCAACTTCTGGGATGAAATTCCAAGAAACGTGAATCTATGATGTATGGTACTTAAAATATGATGGCTTTCAAGCCCCTCACCCCCACTCCCCACCGCATGGGCATGAGGAGGGACAGCCACAGCATGCAGGGGACAGTGGTTGCAAGTGATACACCAGTTGGCTTGGCCTCAGTCCCCCTGTTACCAGCAGACTGGGTCTTTCTTGCTGCTGGGGTTGAGAACATCTGGTGAAAAGGACAAGCTGACCCCCAATGAGACACAACTGGATTAACCCTGGTAACTTTGTACATGAAATTTCTCTCTTAGTACCACCTGGACAGGCCTAACCAATTTTCCAACTGCTCTCGTGGGAAATTACTTGGCATCATCCCCTGCCAGAGATGTCAGGACAAGATTTTTATCATCAAATGCAGGATTGGACCAAACGACAATTAAGAGCCATTCCTTTGCTGGAGTCGAGGATTATCTAAGAGGTACCAGGAAAGTTCCCCCCGCTCCCCAAATCTACCAATAAATGTGGCAGGAAGGAGGAATACAATCAATTCAAATAAATATTTCTGAGTATCTTGCATCTATCAAGCCCTGTCTGGGACATGGTGATACAGGTGAACAATACATGACCCCTGTTGTCAAAGCTCAGTCTAGCAAACAGACTAAAGCATGTGGCCATGTAATTAAAATAAAAAGTAGACTATATCCAGGGTTTAACAAGGAAAACACAATGTGTGGCAGGTCCCTCAAGCAAGAAGACATGTGACTAAAGCCATTAGGGACATTGAGACGTGGCTTGGGATGAGATTTGTTGAATGCGAGGCTTTTGATATTTGGCTGAAGCATCCGTTAATTATAGTGGGAGATAAGCCTAGCAAAAAGCATTTTCGGGTCATCCTGGGAAAGGTCCACCATGCCAGGGCAGATTACTTGGTTTGAATTTGGTAGGAAATGAAGGCTTTTGATCAGAAACACGACATACTGAGCGTTGTGCTTTAATGTACATTAACTCTGCAGGTACAAGCAGAATTGATATGGGAAGCAGGGAGACCAATGTGAAGACTTACAGAATCCCTTCTCCCTGACTGTGTAGTGGATGCACTATTTCTGAGACTAGCTGAGCCCAAGTGTCTGGCTTACTGCAGATAGGCAGCTTCAGTGGACTGCGAGGAAACTCACACCTCACTCTGAGGTTCATGCTGGGCCAGGGGCTTACGCATGTTATAGAGTACACAGGAGAGGCGCTGACAGAACCAGAGGACTGGGATCAGTTACATGGGGAGAGGAGGTAAGACTGCCAGAGCTGAGCTGCAGAGAATCATCACTGAAGACAGGAGGCCCCCAAGGAGCCCAAGGCAGCCTCCTTTCACCAGCTGTGCAGAGCTCCGAAGCAGGAGTTCAAGGCTTTAGGAGGGCTGGAGGGTTTAGATGCTTGGAAATGCAGTGCAGTCCCAGGATGTGAGGGTGGAGTGGCGGGGGAAGAGGGGTGTCTGAAGGATCCAGTAACCCTCTTACTGAGAAGCTAGGCCAGTTCTGCATGATTACAGGGAGGGATCAGTCTTTTGGCTTTAGATTCTGAGAGTGGGGGGTTGTGCTGCATTTCCTCTGTGCTGTTACTGGCTGCAGAGAACTCCTGCCATTAGCTGCGTTTGGGCCCTGACAAGCTCTTTTCTGTGTCCTCTTGATTTCTTTCTACTTGATTCATCACTTGTTTGAGACTCTGAGAGTCAGTGTTGGCCTCTCTTTGACAAGTTCTGGCCAGACATGTACATGTCTCCTACACTTTCTTTAAGACTAGCACACCCAACACATTTCTTCTTGACGGTCTGTGAGCATTGCAGGGTTTTATGAACATAAGGTGGCCCCGTGAAGTCATCATATAGCAAACCCTGCAGGTAACATAAACAAGTAAAGGGAAATGTGTTTAAGAGAAAGTTGCGGTCTTCAACAGATATACTTGGTTTCTTTATTTCCACAAAGAAACATGCTGTTGCCCATTTTCTGAAATGCCTGACTCTTGTGGTCTAACCTCCATCTCCCTTCTTTTACAGAAATACTGGTACTAAGAAATATTTCTCCTCTTAAAGAAAAACAAGAGTGCAAGTATGATGACAAAAGGGTGTGGTGGAGACCAGGGAGTTACATAACACTTACGGCATCTAAGAAGGACAAACAACACTCAGCTCACGTGGGAATGAATGGGAACCTTGTGTGACCAGATCTTCTGATTTTTCTACAGAAGCCAGAGATCCAGAATTTTATGCAAAATCTCCCAATTTTAAAACATTGGCAAACAAATTTAAAAATTATGTGGGGCAAACAAAGCACATCTCTGGGCCAAATCATCCTGATATTTTACCACTTCTGTCCCATTACGGGGTCAGGTCTCAACTCCTAAGCTTGGAACTCAAGTCATTCATGACCTGATATTTGCTCATTTCCGTCCATTTCCCAGCTGTGCTTTCACACTCGTCCTTCCACACCAACCCACCTGCAGCCCCCAGAGCCTGATCTCTCCTGTCGTCATTCCTCTGCATTGCTGGTCTCTGTCTGCAACGCACTCCTCCCTTTCTCTGCCTTGGAGTCTCCTATGCAATTTCTTGTTACTCAGGTCAAACTTCACTTGCTTCTGACAGCTCCCCTTCTCTTTGTAAGATTAGGTGCTCTTCCTTCTTTCTGTGTTCCCCCATTACCTCTTGCCACATTGTCCTGGAATTACTGGTTTCATTGTCTGTCATTCACCACCCTGAGAACTCCTTGAGGGTGGGACTTTCACAGTCTCTCTGATGTGAGAACCTAGGGCAGGGGGTGACAAATATACCAAGAAAGTAAAAATAGTTTAATCAGGCAGGGCGCGGTGGCTCATTCCTGTAATCCTAGCACTCTGGGAGGTCGAGGCGGGTGGATTGCTCAAGGTCAGGAGTTCGAGACCAGCCTGAGCAACAGCGAGACCCCGTCTCTACTACAAAAAATAGAAAGAAATTATTTGGACAACTAAAAATCTATATAGAAAAAATTAGCCGGGCATGGTGGTGCATGTCTGTAGTCCTAGCTACTCGGGAGGCTGATGCAGTAGGATTGCTCGAGCCCAGGAGTTTGAGGTTGCTGTGAGCTAGGCTGACACCACGGCACTCTACTCCGGGCAACAGAGCGAGACTTCGTCTCAAAAAAAAATAGTTTAATCAGAGAGGAAAGTGAAAATTCAAACAAGATAGAGAGCTAAAATCCTGAACATTTCAAGTAATAAGCCTAAGAGGTGATAGCAGATTATAAAGAGAAGTCAAGTTCAGGAGTCAGGAATCAGGATGATTAAAACACATTTGGAAGTGGAATGTGGTGAATGGTTTAAGGTATAAGCTATGGAAGAGGTAAGGATGTCTGGAGCCCGATACTATAGGGTTCTGAGTGTGACAGGCCCAGAGATGGGTCTCACTGACTTAATGTCTTAGCACTGGGTTTCATTACCAGCTTGATAGTCTGATAAATTTATATTTTCCATTTCAGAAATTCATTCTCTCAGCAAACATCTATTGGGCATCTACTCTATGCCAGCTATTATGAGACACAATAAATATAAAGAGGAGTCAGATATGACCCCTGTGCTTGAGCTTATGGTCTGATGGAGGAAATGGACACATAAATAGATAATGACAATAAATGAAATAAATGCTACAACAGAGAGAAGCACAGGGGACTATGAGAGCATGGAGGAAGGGATCCTGATCCATTAAGGCCCAGAAATGGTAATTTACTTGAGGTTGTACAGCTAGACAGGAGCAGAACTAGGATAAGAAGCCAGGACTGTTAGACTTAAAGGTCCAATCTTTTTCCACTGTAGAAAATTGGGAGAAGACAGAAATGACTTTATAGTTATGGAGGAAATGTATGTGTATCAGCTTGGTTGAACTGCAACTGTATGGTTCTAGGTTAAAGTTGGTTAAGAGTGATAGTTGCTTGAGATTTGGGAAGTGGGAGTGAATCAGCAGCCATTATTCTCTGAAGATCATGGGAGTTCATTACAGCAACAACAGGCGAGGAGGTGCCAGTAGGTGCCAGCTTGTCCTCACTCTCCTCAACTCCATATCCAGCTCTTCCCACTGTTGACCCTGCTGAGCAATAGTAGCTCTAAGCCCTTCACCAGACATTTGGCTGTGGACCCACAGACTTCCATAGATGTCTCCATCAGCTCCTCCTTTTCAGCCCCTTTATGGCAGCTGAGTGCGCTTGGCTTCTGGTGTTGACTGGTTGGTGGCTCCATTGATCCCTGCCCCCCTCCACTTCCAGTGGCACTTCTCCAGCTATTCCCACAATTATATTAGTTCAAATTCCTATAATAAATCCCTATAATAAAATCAAATTCCTGTAATAAAGTAATTGAGTGAATAGAACAATGGATTAGGGTAAGAAGTCTAGCTTCACCAACATCTCTATAACTCTAGTGCCCTACATTTAGTACTTCAGACAATATTTGTTGAGTTAGATTGAATTTTTAGGTTGCTTTCAGTTCTTCACTGGTACAGCTATCACTGCAAAGAATAGCTTCTGGGAAAGTGCTTTTATCTGGGGGGATTTTATTTTCTTGCTTCTGTTTCTTTTCCTAAGATCAATTCAAGGGGGTAGAGTCCTTTATGGCTCAGGCTCTGAAGTTTTGACTCAAAACAATATCTGTTGTGTTGGCTATATGTGTTCTTTCTTTCATGGGGCACAGTAGATTTTTCTCTGGCTTCAATTTTCCTCTCACTCCCTCACCGTCTGTCCCTTGTAAAAACAAAGAAAAACCTCACTCTTGTGCATTCTCTCCAAAAAAGTATTTTGCACTCTAGTCAGATCATCAAAAAAAGATATATTGGGTTTCCCTTATGGGAATATTCTTCTGGCCTGGCTAAGCTGGAAGTGGTAGAAACAAAGACATCTGGAAGTTCAGGCTCTGCTGACTTGGGCTGGATGGACAGCAATCAACTCTGAAACACTTAATTGCAGGGAATTTCCTCCTTGCTACTTAGCCCATGCACTTGGCTGGGAGAAGACATGTTACATGCTCACTTTGTCTCCTAGAAAGCTGGATTAAATATTATATTTCAATTAGACAACCATTTATAGAATGTCTGTCCTAAACTATTCCCTGTGCAAGTTGCTGTAGATACTGCCCTTGAGATGTTTTCAGCCTACAGGGGAGGAAAACACAGTGAGCTATAGCACAAGTCAGCATATAATAACTCCTAGAAAAGGGGCATAAACAAGGCACTGTGGAACAGAGAAGGGGACAATTATATGTGATGAAGGAGTGGTAGGTTGGGGGAAAGAAACCTAAGAGAGATGTTAAAGAATATATAGACAGAGGGAGCCAACATTTATTAAGCACCGAGCTGAGTTTCACAGAGGAAGGTGAATAAGGCTAACACCTATTCACTGATAATCTATCCTGTGCCAGGATAATCTATCCTATTCAGACTGAGCTAGATGCTTTATATACTTTGTCACATAAATCTTCCCAAAAACCGAAGTGGAGGAAGCTGAGGCACAAAAAGGTGATGTAATTTGTTCAAGAACTTGAAAGTAATAGAACTGGATTCAAATCCAGATTTTTCTGACTTCCAAGAACATTTCCTGCTCCCATTTGTGCTTAAAGAATTATTTTCAAAAGATAGTCATATGAACTATGAAGAATGAGAAGGATCTTGACAACCTCGAAAGGCAAGGAGGTGGAAGGGGGGATGGAGTAAAAGCAGGTCCAGGCTGAGGAAGAATGAGAGAGGTACAGCCACAGAGTAGGGTGTGAGGCCTATTTGAGGCACCTTACGCAGGCTAGTGTGGGAAGACATTGCCACATGCCCATACCACCGTCTTCTCAGATTCAATATGCCATTCATTAATTCAACACTGTTGGGAGCTCAGAGCTCAAAAGGCCTCAGTCCTTGCTTTAAAGGAGTCTCCAATCTAATAACTATGATCTATTGAGATAACTGCCATCACCATTGATTGCCTTGTATGCTTCGGCGCAGGATGTGTGTCTGCACGTGCGTGCACGTGTGCATAGCGTGCATGCACATACTGATATAAGCATTATTTGGGCCATTTCCTTCCCACAATCATTTCTCAACACATATACTCCCTGGGCTCTCCATAAGCATGTGTTCTTTTATTACCTCTGCCTTTAACAAGGCTTGGATTTGAACTTCTGGCCTTGAAGTGATAAGTTTAAAGCCCATAGCATCTCAACAAGTGACCTTTCAATCCAAGAGAGACCTTAACTGATCGTCTACTAGCTCACTTAGAAAACAATGATCAACTCTAGGATTGCAAAGAAAATATCTTAATTTGGAACTGACAAGAAAGTGGACACCTTCTACCATTTCTCTGCAGACTTCAAAAGTGTTCAACACTTCTTGAAAGAGAATATGGCTCCAAGCCTTTCGTTCAGCTGGCTGGAACAGTTTTATAAAATGCATTTCATCTCTGGCAAATCACAGCAGAACGTCATAAACAGCTGGAAACTCTTGGAGGTGAAGACAAGTTGGATATTATGTTTGGATTTATAGCCCTCTGCCCCATGATAGCTGATGTCCACTTCCGACAGGGTTATTATTTCCATCTTTACGAAATATCTTGGATCTCACCTTGGATAATTACTGATTATCATCAGCTCCTCACCTGAGGCATCTTAGTACTTGGGTGAGCCTTAAAAAAAAGTGCTCTTTTATTTTACAAAAACGAACCCAGGAAAACTCGATGTATGAGACTGTATCTTTATTTTTATTTTCATTTGCAATTCCCTTTGGTTTTCTAATGATCAACCCATTCATCAGTGTCAAATCACCATCCAGAGCACAGACTATTTTTGCCACTTGAGTTCCAACATGCATTAAAGGGCAATAACTTGTGTTATTAAGTCTGGTGCTCTCTCATGAGGGATGGTGGTAATTGTAGACCCAGAAACTTTTAGGGCATAGACAAGATCTCAGGGGCCATCTAAGGTTTTTACCCAAGGGTATACATCACAATCTTTTAAAATTTGATAGTGCTTTCCAAGTTATTCTGACAAGTACTCCCAGCTGAGGACCACTGAGAGTCTACCATCCCTCATTTTACTTTTTGAGGGCACCATTTTATATGTCCTTTTATGTCTTCATGCCTTTGTTTCTCTTATTTCCTCTGCCTTCATATCCTTGATACTCTCTTCTCACTTCTCTGCGTGGTAAAATCCTATTCAACTTATAAGGCCCAGCTTAAATGCTACCTCTACAATGAAGCTTCCTTCCTTCCCTCCTTCTTCTTTTCTTCCTTCCATCCTTCCTTCCTCCCTCCCTTCCTTCCTTTTTTTTTTGAGAAAGGGTCTTGCTCTGTTACTGAGGCTGGAGTGCAGTGGCCTCATCATAGCTCACTGCAACCTCAAACTCCTGGGCTCAAGCAACCCTCCTCCTGCTCAGCCTCCTGAGTAGCTGGGGCTATAGGCACACGCCACCACACCTGGCTAATTCTTCTATATTTTTTTGTAGAGACAGAGTCTCACACATCATTACCACCCAAAGTCCATAGTTTACATTAGGGTTCATTCTTGGTGTTTTACATTCTACGGGTTTTGTATCCATCATTGTAGTGCTTTTTACTTTTTATTGAGGAATAATCTCTATAAAGCATACAAATCTTATGTGTACAGCTTGATACACTTTTACATATACATATCTATACATATAGTTCCTACCCAGATCAAGATATAGGACATTTACAGCCTCGTAGGCTCCTACATGCTCTATCCAAGTAGCTATTTCCCTAAAGGTATTTACTACTCAGACCTCTATCACTATCGATTATTTTCAATTGCTTTTGAACTTTATGTAAATGGAATCTCATACTATGATATAAAGGTTTTATTTTTGTTTTTTAAACCATACGCATGAGTATGTTCTATAGTCAATACATATTTAGCTGAATCTTTTACATTTTATTTCCAGGACTGAACCATGGTAACTGACATTCAGAATAAACACTCTTAAAACACTGCAAGATTCAATTTATTAAACATATTAAATAAATTTATCAAGCATCTACCATTTGCCAGGCACTATATTAAATGCTGTAGATAATGAAAAAGGTGCAGATTCCTTTTTTCAAGGAATTTATCCTTTGGCATAGCAACTACCATGGAAATAAGTAAGTAAGTTCCAAATTATTAAGGAAAGAATAAATTATGTTCATTATTCTACACTGGGAAAGTGGATACATAGATTTAAGAAAAAATATTCACTTATTGAAATATTTATTATGTCTGTCTAGGTCCTAGGCACAGGGAATATAAAGACATTTGGCCTGTGTCCTCATGCAGCTCCCTACTCAGCAGAAGGTACAGTTATCATAGTACCGTCTGATAGTTACCTGAAGTGTGGCACAAAACATGTGCCTTGGGAACCCACAGGAAAAAAACTCTGACTGTGGCTGATGTGGAAGGAGGGAAGGCTTCTAAAAAGAGGGAAACGTGGGCAAAATCTCTTGGATGAAGAGCAGAGTACTGTAGGGGCTTCCCAAAACTTGGTCCCCATGCTTCTGTTTTTAAACCGTTATCCCTATTCTCACAGCTTCAGGTATTATGTCTAATATTTGAAAATGGTCTGGCATTTTCTCCAACTCTTTCTCCTAAAGAGTTGGCTTTAGGAGAAAATTTGACCTAACAATTTAACTCTTAGGTAAATACCTTAGAGAAATTCACATATTTCAACAGGAGGTGTGAACAAGAATATTCACAGCAAACTATTCATGTGACCAAACACAAACAAAATGTTTATCAATGAATGGGAGGATGGGCGAAAAAACTGTGATCAATTTACACAATGGAAAAACAAAAGTTAAAATGAATGAACCACAGCAACATGCAAAAATATGGATGACTCTTAACAATATAAATGAAAACAGTAAGTTCTAAAAGATTACGTAGAGGATGGTATACTTTCTATGGTATAGAATTTTAAAATTAACATACAATAAAATTTTAATTAAAATGCAGTAAGAAAACCACTTTTTTGGGAGTATAGCTCTATCAATGTTACACATACATAGTTTTTATAACCACCACGACAATCAAGATATAGAACAGTTTCAACAGCTCCCACCAAGCCCCCTTTTGTAGTTATACCCTTCTCCACTCGGAATCTCATATAAATGGAATCATATAGTAGGTAAACTCTGGAGACTGGCTGGCTTCTTTCACTCAGAATTATGCCCTTGAGATTTACCCAAGTTGTATGCATCACACCTCCCTTTTTATTGCTCAGTAGTATTCCATTATATAAATGTGCCACAGTTTATTTGTTCACCCGTTGAAAGACGTTTGGTTATGTCTGGTTTTCAGTGATTATGAAGAGCTGCTACAAACATTCATGTATGTCTTTATATGAACTTTTTCATTTCTCAAAGGAAAGTGTGTTACAACGGGATTGCTGGGTCATGTGGTATTTGTGCATAAGTTAATGAGAAAACGCCAAATTGTTTTCTGGAGTGGCTATATCATTTTGCTTTCCCATCAGCAATGTATGAGAGTTCCAGTTGTTCTGCATTCTCACCAGGAGTTGGTATTGCCAGTATATTTTATTTTGGCCATTCTATTAGGTGTGTAGTGGTATCTCATCATGATTTGATTTGATTTGATCTTTTAAGAAATGAGGTCTTGCTGTGTTGCCCAGACTGGAATGCTGTGGCTACTGACAGGCACAATCATCGTGCGCTATAGCCTCAAAATCCTGGGCTCAGGCGATCTTCCTGCCTCGGCCTTCCGAGTAGCTGGGACTGCAGGTGCATGCCAGCTCGCCTGGATCTGACATCATGATTTTATTTTATTTTATTTATTTTTTAAGCCAGTCAAATTTAGTAGTGGGGGGTTGAATACCAACTTTAGTGACACTAATGTTATCAAGTTCTGAAACCTACTACCATCGGACCAGCTGACAGCATGATTTTAATTTGCATTTCTCTAATGGCTAATCCTTTTCAGCATATTTTTGTGTGCTTATTTGCCATCTGTATACTCTCTTTGGTGAAGTGGCTTTTTAAGTCTTTTGTCCATTTTTAATTGAGTTATTTGTTTTCTTACTTGGATACAAGTCCTCTGTCAGATAAATGCTTTGCAAGTATTTTTCTCCCAGTCTGTAGCCTGCCTTTTCATTCTCTTAACAGTGTTTCTAATAGAATATTGTCTTGGGAGCTCTGTAAAAAATTATTTGACCTGAGACTTCCACTTACAGAAAAATGGTATATATTTACTTTTCCCTACTCCTCCTGCTAGGTACAGCTAAAACTCCTGAGCATTATATATAAAACCTTACACATAAAACATACCTAAAACAAACATAAGAAGACTCTGAAAGGTGGGAAGAAGGCAGACCAGGTAAAGACCTAGGACCCAAGGAATACATGGTGGCGAGTTCCCTGGGTTTTCTTTTTGCCTCATATTTCCCAGATTGGGTACTGGCGAAATTGGCAACCCAGAAAAGCCAATGGAAAAGACTGCTCTCTCTAGTCAAATGACTGTGAAAGGAGCAGCTTTGCAAGACAGAAAACTTTTAGATAATAACTGCTCACCTTAGGCAAATACCACAGAAAAAAACTATGGCCCCATCCCCAACCCCACCATTAAGCCAGGTGGAGAGCTTAGATTTTCACCCTTTCCAGGTTATAATGAGACTATCTCATTCCCTCTTCCCTCTCCTGGGTTCATGTCAGAGAAGATGGAGTGGGAAGCTTGGACTTTCATCCTCAATGGGCAGTAAAAAAGTTCTAATACTTCCCTCTTCCTTTTGTCAGCAGATGCCACATGTGGAACATGGATCTTCACCCGCACCTGATGGTACTGTGGTGCCCCTTCCCTTCTCTAGTGTGATGGTGTCAGATGAGGCCTAGTGGAGAGTTAAGCCTTTCACCTTCAGTTAGTGATAATGAAGCAACCCTAATCCCCCCACCAAGCTAAACTTAAATGCATGCATTTCCCAAAATTCTAATGTTTATGCCTGTGAGTTTGCCATTGCTATTTCTTTCTCTGCTTTGAACTTCCTTTCCTCTTTTGTCTTTTGAACTCCTATCTTTTAAGACCCTGCTTACATGTTGTCTTCTTGGTGACCTTTCCTTACTTGCTCCCAGGAAGAATTAACAGCTCCTTAACCCTTTTCTTACAATTTCATAATACCATTGACACCGTATTCTATGGCAATTATCTGTTTATGTGTCTGTTTCCCCTCACTAAATTATGAGTTTTTCAAGGGCAGTCATCATGTTTATTTATCTCTTTCTCCAGAGCCTGGCATATGGCTTCACCCACAATGAATATGGAATGATGAATAAATGAGCTTTGGCATATGTAAATTCTTTCATGTTTATTTGAAATCATTTTTGGAGAGACAGAAAGGACATATATAGTCTTTTGATTTACTCTTATGCTTATATAACAATTTTTTTTTTAAGAGACAGGGTCTCACTCTGTTGCCGAGGCTGTAGTGTAGTAGCATGATCATAGCTTACTGAAGCCTCAAACTCCTAGGCTCAAGTGATCCTCCTGCCTCTGCCTCTCAAGCAGCTGGGACCATAGGTGTGTACCACCATGCCAGGCTAATTTAAAAGAAAATTTTTTTAAGATGGAATCTTGTTATGTTGACCAGGCTGGTCACAAACTTCAACATAAATATTTTTTTTCAGTGGTCACCCAAAGCCCCTGCTTTTACTATAATGTTAGTATGTTGCTGGTATACTGCTCCATGTAGTTTGTTTTCAGCTTGAACTTTTCCCTCTTTAATTCTTCTTTTGCACACAGATCATTTGGTTTTTAAATTTAATATTCATTCATCTAAGAAAGACATCGAGATACAGTGGCAAAAGCATGTGCTCTGGAGTTAGACCTAAGTTTAAACCTTGTTGACTCTGTCGCAGACTGCATTTTCCAAAAGTGGCCAGTGTCCCTGCCCAACCCTGCTCAAATTGCAGATTAACGAGCGAAAATAAATCTTGTTTTTAGCCAGAAAGTTTTGTAATTTGCTATGTAGCAATTGATAACCAGATCACATTTTGGTACCAGAAGTGGGATGCTTTAACAAAACTTAAGACATTTGGTTTTAGAACTGGGTGGACCTTGAGGATAGTGTTAGTGAAAACTTAGAGGGCTTCAGAGAGACTGTCAACAGAAGCCTAATTTCCCTTGAGGATGCTGTCTGTGAGGGTTTAAAGAAAAGTAAGGAAAATCTTATTGGAAGCTGAAGGAATGCAGACCTTTCTTACATAGTGGAGGAAATATTAGCAACATTGTTGCCTGTGATAACATGGAAATAGAAAATGTACCTAACGAACTAGATGATTTTATTAAAGGGATTCCCAGGCAGAGTGTTAAAAGTGCTGCTTGGCTTCTTCTTGCTGCCTATAATGAAATGAGAGAGGAGATAAGGTAAAGAACAAACTATTAAGGATAAAGGAGCCTGGACTTGCTAATTTTCAAAATAAAATTTTCTCATTCACACCTTCTCCAGATGCCAAATGACGTTAAAATTAAGAAATGACTTTTGGGCAGAGATTGTATCTAGGGTGCTATCAGGGCAACATGGTCTAAAGATGAAGCAAAGAGCAGGACTGTAAAACCTTCAGTAAAAACCTCAGATTTATGTTGGTGCTTCAAACAGACAAAAGTCCCTCTAAGAATCTAAAAAGAGTACACTGTGAAGATTTTTTTTTTTTTTTTTTTGAGACAGAGTCTCACTTTCTTGCCCGGGGCGAGTGCCGTGGCGTCAGCCTAGCTCACAGCAACCTCAAACTCCTGGGCTCAAGCGATCCTACTGCCTCAGCCTCCCAAGTAGCTGGGACTA